>JAHHUM010000912.1:392832-597458 GCA_036173005.1 Crenichthys baileyi
TTTTTTTAAACATTTTGTTTATGCACTCAGTGCTTTGTGGACCATATTTCTTAACCAGGAAATAAAAAAACGTTTCTCCCGGGGGAGGGGGAGGTACCCCTTTAGAACTGAACTGCTGTCCCTACTTGACAGCCCTGCCACACCCTTTACTTACTGGTAAAGGGGGGGAATATTCCTTTAAAACCTGCAGACGTCTCCACAAATTTTTAGAGCTTTATGGCACCCTAATCGCCTTCCCCCTAACTTACTGGTTGGGGGGCCTCACTAAACCGTACAGGGAGGGGTCTCTACTGGGGAAATTAAAAACCCTCGCTCCTGGTCCAAGGGGGAAAAAAACCCCAGATCCCCTTTGCCCATAAAAAATTTTTTAAACCTTTTTAGTTAAATTTTAAAGAAGTTTTTTTAATATTAAAAAAAGCCTATTATGATTTCTCTTTTTTTTGCAATTTTATAGGCCTTTGGTTTAATTTTTTTTGTTTTCTTTAATAAAATCTAAAAAATTTCTAATGATAATAATTAATTGTGCTGATTCAAGATCCACCCTCTGGGAAAAAATGAGGTTTTTTCTGGATTCCAGTGCGGGAGTCTCCCAGGAACCTCCCGAAGTCCTCCGTCCCTGTAACACTAAGCGGGGTAAAGGCAAGGAATCTCTTCCAAGGCTGGCGCCTGGCCTTTTTTCGTCGATGTCCCCCAGAGTAAATCAGTCAAGGAATCCGTTCGTGACCCCAATTGTTGTAGAAAATTTGCTCCAAGACTGATGATTGTCACTCAGAATCAGCTTTATTAGAATCTTGCCAAAAAAGAAGGATTTTACAGCTTTGGAGTTTTTTTTCTGCCCAACTTTTGGGACTAGACAAAGTAAAAGTGCTCCTAAGCTACAACATTTTTTAAAGGTGACTCTCATGAGACCGGTTGCCCCTAGACATAATCTTAACAGTGTGGCAGACATATTATCTCACACAGCTGCAAGCAGAAGGCTGAGAAACCATTACTCTAAGACTAAACAGAGAAGAATAGAATAACACAGAGGGGTTCTAATACTTTTGTCAGTTCTTGTAGAGTATCAAGGAGCAAATGAAGCAAGGCACTAAAATTTCCATAACACACAATAGTTAATGTTCCCAGGAGTGGCTGATTTACCTAATTTACTCCTTTTACCTTTTCTAGAACCAATCCAGGAGTCCAGAACTCCATCTGAAGCACTGCAGGCCTCACTTGCCTCACTTAAGGTCAGCATTCATGATTCAACTTAAGAAAGAGACTGAGCAGAAATTGCATCCATGGCCAGAGCCTTATTTCAAGGCCAGAACCACTGCTGAAACAAAACAAAGGCATGTCCAACATTTGCCAAAAGAAACAACTTGATGATCCCAAAGAATTTGGGGGAAATATTCAGTGGAAAAACAGGACAAAAGCAAACCCTTTTGGAAGGTTTTAATCCCGTTACATTGGCTGTTTCCTAACATAGGGTTTCAAAAAATGTAACATTATACAGACACACAAAATATGGTTGTGGTTTTGCAGTGATCTGGGATAGCTTTGCTGCTTCAAGACCTGTACGACTCACCTTAATCAGTTGAACCATGAATCCTGCTCTCTGCCACCCAGTCCTGAAGAATCTCCAGCCATTAGATCATGACATTAAGCTCGAACATAATTTGGGTTGAGCAGAAGGACAAAGATCCAAAACACATCACATCCCTCTCTCAAGAGCTAAAAAAAACAGTCTGTACTTTAATCCTATTGAAATGATGTACCATGACTGTAAACACTTTAAAGTGTTTGCTGAAATAAAATTAGTCCATTAAAAAGAGTTGGCTGAAATTCCTACATTTATGTGAAAAACCCATTGTCAGTTGTAAAATCATCGTTTCAAAAGTGCAGCTTGTATTTACTCAGATTATATTTGTCTGATGTTGTTTAATGATCTGAAAGATTTACTGCAAGTGTGACAAAAAAGAAATGGCAGAAGAAATCAGCCTTTTTCACAGTATTGAATTGAGTATCTGACTGTCCAGTTTTATTCTGTTTGCTGAGTTCATGGTTATTTGAGCAGACAAGTGTAATCAAATTTTAAAAGCTGTGGTTTAAGATATAAAATATTAACTCAAAGCAAAATATTTGAGTGATTATTTAAGCAATGGCAGGCATTTTGCCTTGATAAATCTTTCTACAGTGGTCATCCTGTCAGGCATCTCACTTAGTTACGGTATGTAAATGGATGTCTCTGGACACATTCAGTCATGCACAACATGATAACTGCTGATGCCGTGGAAACCTTCAGCAGAGGGCCACACAAAGATTACAGCTGATATCTGCTGAAACCTGCTGTTTGGCTTGACACAAATCCAATCTCTCTGGGCCGTTCTGTAACTATGGGAACACACCGAAATCATGAAGCCAAGCGGCAGGACGAGCGGCCCACGCCTGATGTTCCCTCGGCACAGCACGGAGCCGGGCAACCGGCGATGACAGATGGGGCGCTGAGATACTGCAGACCTGTGAGGCATCCACTATCCTCCACAAATGGAGTGTGGTGACAGCAGCGAGCCACCTACAAAGGGCGAAGAGAAGGTGAAGGAGGCATATGTGAAAGAATGATGGGTAGGAGATACAGTGCTAGGCAACGGGCTTACAATTCATACAAGGGGGAGTAGGCATGAGTCTGTTTCTGGGGGACCCTGGCAACAGCAGAGACGTGTCTCGACATGAGATTTTCCGTTTTGACCTCAAATACGCTCATCAGCTCTGATCAGATTCTGCCTTTTGTTTCACTGAAAAGCCTCTCAGAAATCATAGATGAAACTGTTCAAATGTCAAAGCTTTGTAATGAGTTCTATCCAGTTTTATCATAAAATTACTTAGATTTAAAGTCTTCCTCTGCATAATCAATTATTTTACCTTCTCAACCGATCCATATATTTGGATAGGTAGTAGATGAGAAGTTTAGTTATCTCTAGGGTTGTGATGGGACGTTGCTGGATTAAATCCTCCACTATTTAAATATTCTAGTGTATCACATCAAGTGAAGTCTCTCTTATGAAGCTCTAATCATTTGCTGTCAGCGAGTACTGTAGCTTGTCACCTTCCTCACCACCAAACAAATATAAATGCATGAGAACATGTAGACATATTTGAAGGAAGACAACTAAATGAATTTAAATTTAGATACGTATTTTAAAGTATTTATAAAATGTTTTGGTCATTTTTTCTTATTCATGCATTTTAGTAGAAATAAAACCCATTTGGAATGATCCATGTATTTAATTCTATGTATTTGAGTGCATTGTTGGTTCCTCTCTCTTTGTAGCACAAGCTGTAGGCCTTGTAACCGTCGCCCCACATCATCTGTCTTTGGAATCCTTCACATCTGTTTGGCTATCTCTGTATCAGTTTAACTCGCTTACCCTTTTTAACTGAAGCAATGCCAGTGCGCTAGCTGTTGAAAATATACATTTTTTGAATTCTGCAGCCAAAAATAATCAATGCATCGATCATGGGTGTTTAAAGTTTATATCTTGTTGTATCTGAAAATGAAATGCAGAAGTCAGATATGAAGCGGCTTTAGAGTTGCCCTGTTGACAAAGCCAACTAATGGACTAGTTGCACAAACAATTTTGCATTTTTCACCTGGCTTCTGTCCAACAAACTCGAACAAAGTCAGGTTGGTCCTCTCCAGTTCTACAGCCACTGTTTACAAAATGTCCTAAGATCACCAGTGTTCACGAAATTTGCAACGCGACAATTTCATCTGTAACCAGCTCAAAACTGCAATAAGGTAAAAATTGTAAATGCATGTTGTTTTTGTTTTTTTCCAGTAACATTGACTATAAAAAGATGGCTCAAATGGCTTCATCTAATAAAGTAATACATTCATTCCATGTCTTGTACATTGTATGCAATATTATCTTTGTACTTCAACCAAGCCACAGAACTACAATACCCAGGAGGGAGAAATCTTATGCAAAGTTTTGCATCCATGCTAATTACTGGAATCTATATGTACCTGCTTTGTATTCCCAGATTTAAAGCCTGTGCATATAATTAACAAGGACATGCAGAGTGAAGGCAGTGGAAGTTGTTTTAATTAATCAGTCTTTTCAGCAGCTAGATGTCTTCCCCATCGGCTGTGCCGTGGACACATTGATCATACTGAAATCTACATAACCTTGAAGGATGTCAACATTATTTACACCGAACGTTGAGCTAAAATGACTCAATTCAACAGTTCTACCACATGGTAGCAAGGTTAAACATTCAGAATTATGTGAAAGGGGGTCTGGGAAACATAATAGTTAAAAATGCCAACATTAACAGGCTCATTTAGCATCTTAGACTGAAAAGACTAATGGCAGTAAGCCTAAAGCAAGGAAGAATTCAACAATTGAATTCATTCCCTTATCAACCCTGCTGTATCAAGTTTAGTCAGTTTGTGTTTAAAGCATTTGTGAGCTTAAATTTTAAAGTGTTGGATATATTCTCAGTTGGAGTTAGGTCTGGGCTGTGACTGGGCCATTCTAACACAGGATTATGCTCTGATCCCATTATTGAATCCACTCAGGTCTTTTGAGAAGAGGTTTTCCTCTAGAGTCAGTCTGTTTTTAATAGCAAAACATTTTGTTTCTTCAACACTTTTGGTGCTTTGTGTAGGTGTTGTGTCTCTTTTTGTGGCGTCTTTAATCAAAAGCTTTCTTCCTACCAGTTTTCCACAAAGGACATGTGGGGAGTGCTCCCACCTAAGCTGGGGATCTCTGCAGCTCCTCAAGACTTACTATGATCCCCTTGGATGCTCCTTTGATTAATGCTCTTCTTTCCTGGCCTGTAAGTTCAGGTGGACACCCATGTCTTGGTAGGTTTGCAGTTGTGCCATATTATTTCCATGATTCATTAAAAAGTGTTCATTTTGATGTTTAAAGCTTGGGATAAAGTTTTAAAACCCAACTCTGCTTTAAGCCTTTCCGCAACTTTCTACCTGACCCGCCTGCTGTGTTGCTTGGTCTTTAAGATCCTGTTTGTTCACTGATGTTCTCTTAAAAGCCTCTGAGGCCTTCACAGAACAGCTGGAGGTTTAATTGGACTAAATTACATGCTTTTTATGAGTTAGGTTAGTTCTAAAGGCAGGTATTTGCATTGGATTATATTTAGGGGTATACGAGTAAAGAGGCTAAACAGAAAATGCATGCCACACTTTTTTAGATTTTATTTTTGAGCAAAAAGTTTGAAAATCAAATGTCATTTTCCATCCACCTTTTCAACTTCACTTTTTTGTTGGTCCCAATAAAATACAGTACAGTCTGTGGGTGTAAAGGAGAAAAATGTGAAAAAGTTCATACAGTTTTACAAGGGGCTGGACTTTAAAGCAAAAAACTATATAATTATTTTCATTCTACTTAACTGACTAGCATCAGCTTTTCCGTATTAGTTGTTCATCCCATGAATGTCTAATGAGTTGCCCATAATGCACATTAATGAAAACTAGTGAAACACATAATTAGCTCTTTTCTGTAATAGAAATTGAACTCTTTCTATATATCTCCCTATACAGCAAGGTGTAGAGCAAAACATTTATCAGATTTGGTATAAAAGAATAATAAACATTAGCTGCTCACAGCCTGTGCAGTACAATTTTATGTCCTGTAAAAGTAGTGCATTGCGTCCTAACTTTGCAATGGCAGCTTTTCATATTTCAGCACGTCAGCATATTTGATGCCCTTACTCTATCAGCGTGTTTTATTGCGGTTAAAGCCAGAGCAGATCTTTGATGGCTCATCATTACACCCCTTGAATGATTTCACAGACCATGGATTCATTTGGACGTCTGAATAATGCGGCGGTATTTGCCGAGTAGTGCCAATAAAATTCCCACTGAGGCACACGGTGTGGCATTAGATAAAGTAGATACAGAAGTCACGCCAAAAGTAATGCACTGTCTGAGACTGTGCATATTTTTTTAGTGAGTGTGTATGTGAGACCAAAAACCAGAGAAGGGAGGGAGAGTGTCAAATCCTGTTATGATTACAGAGGTGTCATGGTGCAATGAGCTATTATTCACATAACAGGCTGACATGGGGAGTCTCATGATTGCATGCTATTAAAGATTTCACTGTGAGACACAAGGGCATATGACAATGGCAGCGCTTAAAGCGCGCTTGTTATCCAAGACAGAAACACTTCGTTATCTCCAGTATGAACATGTGTATTCAGGCCAGCAGCCATTTTTGGTGGGGAGATCAGTTTGTGTTTGACAGAATGTAGTGTTGGGTAGTTTACCAGATTTGCTGCTTGGGGAATGCCCTTCAACACTTTCTCTCTTCTTTTTTAAAAAGAGTCTTAGACAGATGGTTTAAACTACACAAGGACAAATCAAAAACCAACAGGATTGTTCTTGATATACAGGTGATATAACAATATTCCCAAACAGACAATATCACTTTGCTGTGTCTGTAATATTGAGCATACTACACACCTGTGATTTAACTTGAATTATTAAGAGAAATGCAGGTGTACACTAAAACTACTGGGTTAAAAAGACACCAGATCAGTTTACTGTAAATTGCTGTTTTTTGAAAACGGTTCTTCATCTGTCATCAACATTTGTTTGAAAGTGGAAATCTGTAAAGGGGCAACTACTTGATCACAGCACTATAAGGGTGCTTTGCTGCCTGATTAGAAGAACTAAAGCTTGATCCCACTTTTTTTTCGAACAGTAAAAACTGATTACCTAATAACAAGTTGTTTGACACTTACACAATGTTCTGTGAGCTCTCTATCCAGTTCCTAGTCATATTTTTCATTTGTTTCACCTGAATCAACACCGCCGCTGCAGCTCCTTCTGCTTCAGTTGCTCTTTTGTTTGCAGCCTTTCAAGCAAGAACAACTGTCCCCCAGGAGATCCACTGTGAACTCATAAAAAACAGATTGGTGTAATTTGTTTTAATGTCTTTATTAATGTTTTATCAAGTATAGATCCTTCACACTTCAGTAAATTATAAAACATGCATGACTAGGTGAAGCATCTTTAATTTCCACTCGCAACTAAAACTGTGGAAATCCAGCTAGAGTTTTCAATATTTTCCGCCTATTTTAAATACTGCCAATATAACCTCAGTCAGAAGGCTAAAGTTAACAGCAGATTTATTCAAATGTGTGTTGGTGTATTTTAAAATGCAATCAGAAGCTGTCAGTATGCAAGGTTGTTGAATTTTTGATCCTCTCGGATTCTTTTGTTCACATGCAAGAGGATGGTGTCTCTGCTGCATGCTAATTGGAAACGAAGGCAACTTTTTAGATTGGTTTTGATTCCAGCCACTGTTGACAGAACCAAACGAGACAAAGAACGAATAAATTATAAGGACAAAGAGCAGGTTGTGTGTGTGTGTGTGTGTGTGTGTGTGTGTGTGTGTGTGTGTGTGTGTAGCCTTGCTAACAAGCTGTTTTATAAGTTACAGTTGACAAAGTTGGAATTCACAGGGGACAGGGCCAGTCCTTGGCTGTTTGGGGCCCCAGAGAGAATTTGATTTGTAGTCCTTCCAACTACCACCAATAATCACAGCTCTGGTAATATCCCCTATATATAATCAAGGTTCAAATGTTTATACAGTACATTATTCAGCTAGCACAGCCACATTTGTAAGATGCAAAAGTGTTCATATCTGTTGACCTTTTTCCATATTTTGTCAAGTCACAAACTTTAAAGGGCTTTGTCAGGGTTTTCATGTGTAAGATCAACACAAAGAAATGCAGTGCTTTTAAGTGTAAGGAAAATCTTACGCGTGTTACAGTTTTTTTTTTTTTTACAAATAACGATTTTTAAGATTTGGCCGTGCAAATATAAACACTCGTTATTTATTTTATATATTGATTTTGACTAGCACATTCTGGTGAGAATAATACACCTAAAGAAACAAGAAACGTTATTGTTTGGTTTGGTAATACTACTGGAAAAATGGTCCTTAACCTTTTGGAAAACCTCCCTGCATGACTTAAAGCAGAGAGTTGCAAAAAATGAGCCATTATATTAAGCACCATGGATTAAGAATGAGATGTCACTCAACTTTACATTGGTTGTAAATGCAGTGAGCTAATACTTTTAGCAATGTACTGTATACAACACTCAATAATAGCTAATATTCTGAATGCCTTTTATAATATTTTTTAAATAAAGTAATTAACCCAGGTATAAATTACAAAATGTACCTATATTCTTTCCAAATAGGCCAAAATCTACACCTCAAAATAATTTTAACTGTTATAAATCAAGCACTTCATAAATGTTATATATTTTAAATTAATAAATATTAATAAAATCCATAAGGTTTCAATATCCATCCTGATATCAGAGTCCTCCACTGTTGTTTATCCACTTAAATGGAGGCAAACTTAGGTGACAAACATTGTATCCCATTACTTAAGTGTTTTTTACATTAAAAAAAAATTTGCAAACAGAATCATCGCCGTAATATTGTTTAACATTTCTGCTGTGATATGCAAGCACCTAAAGCTTATTTCTGTACTTATTTTATGCTTATTTTGTAATAAACACCCTAGAAGTTGCATTGACTCCCATTCAAATCACAGCATTTGCTTTCGCTTTGCGCAAGGGCAGGGTATGTAAATGTACCCAGGTCCAGTTTTGGACTTCACAGTGGAATCACTCAACAACCAGCAAGTTTCAGGACAAAAATGTTCTGGGTCTCATAGTTGAAATGAGCCTAAAGTTGCTGTTTTATTAGCTTCCAACGTCTGTCCAACGATTTAGAATGTGAATGTTGGCGACCTTTTAGAAATCTCAGAGTTAATGTAAGGATCTCTGGGGAACACGCATGGTGGCTGTTGTTTATAGTTACCAATGCTAATTGCGCTAATCTTGCTAATTACTGGCATAAGAATTTGAATAAAGGTCTATTGTACATAATTTTGGCTTTCTTCTACAACTGTAAAGTTCTGTTTTACACACCAATTACTCTCTATCACACACAGCAGGATGTTGCCTCTGCAAATATAAATAATTAATGGCCCCTAACAACAGAAAATCTGAAAAAAAAAGCTGTTTAATTACAGTACTTAAAAGAACATTTCAGTAGACTAAAATTGGTTTTGGCAGTTCAGAGTCTTCACATTTATTTACACCATCATACTACTGTGCACTACTGTGATTTGCACAGAACCACCTTTAGTTGAAAAGTAAGATCTTTGGGGGCTGTTTATTGTCCTTAGGTTTAGTCTCCCTGTTTTTCAATTAATAAAGTTGATATCTTTAAATCTCATGGTCATGTCTGAGATTTAGATTCCAGGGATCTAATGAAAACATTTATAGAAAGCCTTGAAGGCAGATTAATGTACTTTGGGGGCAAGAGATCATCTATTACAGTAAATATCATGCCACATAACAACAACCCCCTCAAAGAAAGCTACATCCCTATGAATTATTAATGTATGAAGGCTGTATGGCTGACGTTATACTGTCTTTAATGCATGAAATGAATAAATCTTTTTAATAATTGCCTCTAACTGATCATTATGATCAAGAGAATGAGCATTTCAGTGTTCATAAAACAGTTTTTTTGTTTAAATATAAAGTCTTTTTTTGGATATTTTATTTTCAGCAGATATTTCACAGTGAGTCAAATTGAGCTCTGGGGACTTTAGAATAAACAGTCAAAACTCGTTAATGTTTAATGTGGAAAAACAGCACATGCAAAATGTTAAGTATGGTACAGGATCTGTGATGCTGTGGGCCTGCTTCTCTTCCAAAGCCATGGGAACCTTGTTAGAGTGCATGGCATCATGAACTCTTTGAATATCCTCGACATTTTAAACATTGACCTTGAGAACCAAAAACTGGAAATGGATCATCATTGGGTCATTCACCTGGATAAATATAACCAAATCAACACAGAAATGGTCAATTAGACGCAAAACTTACCTTCTTCAACCTAAATGCCTCAAAAAACCTGTGAGCAGAGAGCATGTGAGCGGAGCCTCGATTTTGGGTCAAATGTGCAAATCTTTAAAGGCAGCGGTGCCAATAATTCTGACAAATAATTATCTTGGAATTAAGGTTTTGTTTTTTTTTTACAAAAACAGGTACTCTAATTTTTGGCGCAAGACTAAATTACTCTAGTAAAAGAGTAATTTATTTTAAGGATTTTTACACATCTTTACCACGGGGGGCAATAAGCGGGAAGGGGGATGTATATATGGCATCTACTAAAAGTAAAAGTTTATAAATCATGTTGATTAATCACATTCAATGATTTATATAAATAATTCACTATCTTAAGCTCAGGCCACTTTCCTGTAGTGCATGATACTTACACTCACATACAAAATGTAGTCTCTCTGGTGGACAGAGCTCAAATGCAGATACACAGACCTGTTACCTTTAGGCTAATGGTAATGTAGCTCTCATTCATTTGTAGCCTTTCTAGAACTGGACCACATGACGAACTGACTGACTGCTTTTTATGTTGGCATAATTAGTAGTACAGCTCAAATGATAATAGCATTGTTGAACACCTGCCAGCTTTGACATCAGTTTACATTAGTTGAACTTCATACCCATGACTTTCTTAATAACCCGGCTGTGGTTTAATTTACATTTAAATTTGCCTTTCAGACCAGTAGCTGCATCATCCTTCTCTACCTCTGTTTAGGCATCAAAGAAGAGTGTTTTAGTCAATAAATAGTTGGTAATAACAGTGACGGCAAAAAAAGTTTAATTGTTAGATAGACTATTTTCCAATTATTTTCCTTTTAAATATGTTAATAGTTTTAGGGTTGCCTTAATGACTATAAGGTACCATGGTCCTGTGGATACCAAACAAAACCCATATAATTACCCCTCCACCACCATGCATGACAGATAGTATAAGGCAGTGGTGCCCTCGAGGGCCGGCGTTCTGCATGTTTGAGTTATTTTATGCTTCAGCACACTTGATTTCCATTGATGGCTGATTAACAAGCTTTTGCTGAACTGCAATCACCTGAATCAGGTGTGTTAAAGCAGAAAAACATCTAAAACACGCAGGACACCAGCCCTTGAGGACCGACTTTGGACACCACTGGTAGAAGGTGTTTGTACTGATTTGCCAACCAGGATGGCTAAACATCTCCACTTTTGTTTGATCTGTACAACGGATATTGTTCCAGTGGTCTTGTGGTTTATTTAGATGTACATTTATAAAATATTTTTCAAGTAATGATGCCAAGTTCTTTTTGGAAAGAAGAGGCTTTTTTTTATTTGGCAGCTTTTCAAGACAATCCATACTGGTTTGGTCTATTTTGAATAGATCTCCCATTACCTTGAACATAATAAACTGGGGCCTGTGGACTCTGAGGTAAAGGTCTTGGGGTTGTATGCAGTTTACACAGTCTGAACTTAGGGTAAACTTGTTAGAATGTCAGTTCTTGGGAAGACTGGCAACTGTTTTGTTTTCCACTTGTGAGAAACCTTTTTAATTGCAAAATGGCGGAGCTCAGATAATCGTTCCCACATTGCCTGGCAGCAACAACCGGTCCTCTGAGTTCATTCCTGAGACTTTACACTTTGGCGGTGTGTTAAGTGTAGATACTATTAAGCAATAAGATTGTCCTTAGTCTTTACAACTCCTGATGTGTTTTAACCAAATTGTGCTAAATCTACTAAAATAATATAAAACTGTATGTTCTGTGTTGATCCTCTTAAGTTCTTTTTATATAATTTATGACCTAGAGGGCAAAGATACAGTGCTGTGAAAAAGAGATTTCTTCTTACTGTTACCCTTAAATGTTTCAGCTCATCAGAGGAACAGGGTCATTAACATCTATCTGTGTGGATGGGGTTTACTATCAAACCCCAGAGAGACATTATCCAAAAATGGAGAAAACATGGAGCAGTTGATCAAAACAACACAAATGTGTTTATGACCTTAAGCTAAAGTTAAATTGAGTTATGCAGTGAAACAGTGATCCAAAGCACACAAGAAAGTCGACCTCTAAAAGGCTCAGAAAAACTAAATTAATGCATTGAAGTGGGCATCAGATTGCTGTGGCATGTACTTAAACAGGCATGTTTGAAAACTCTCCTCTGTGGTTGAATTAAAACTATTGTGAACAAGAGAGTGGGTCAAAGTTCCTCCACAGTGGTTGTTGAAGAGAAGCGTGGCACAACCAGTTAATGGGTTTAGGTGCAACTATATTTTCACACTAAAGTTTGGCTATGTTTTGTCCCCTTATTTTACTCAGGGTATCTTTGTCCAACATTTAAATTTGTTAAATAATATGAAACATTTCTGTGTGAAAAAAGCAAAAACTAAAGAAATCTGTAAGGGAAGGAACTACTTCTCACAGCACTGTATGCTTTTAATACCATGATTCAAACACTAAAATCTACTTACTAGAATGTTTCTTTTCAGAGCTCCTTTACTCTTGCATGCATGAATTATGCTAACCTCAGGGCTTTCAACGACCCTTAGGCAGAATAAAAAAATTACATTCATTTTGTTTAAACTTCCAGCTTTGAATATCTATGTGACTAACACATTGATTATACTACATATTGAGTGAAAACTGCAAAATAAAATAGAAATGTTGCAGCTAAACAAAGGAGCTGCATGTTTTATTATTTTTTGAAATCATTAAATTTAATAAATAAATATTTAACCTCGTTCTGCACGCTTCATCTCTTATTCAGTTCTTCCTATTGATTCGTAAGACGAACCTCTGTCAAAATAAGTACTTTAACAACGATCATTTCTATACAACTAAAATTTTGCTTGTAGCCTCAAATAAAAAGGAAATATGAGTTCTCTGTGAACTCAGTGGTACAGAACACAAACCAAACATACTAAAAAAGCTACTTTTGGTGCTTTCAGTGTCCGATTTTTTACTTACTTTTGACTTTCAACTCTTATTTTCTCTCATTTTCCTCTGTATTGTTAACTACTTCAGCATCCCTATGTCCCTCGGCATCCTCAGCTCAATCGATGCTACATCTAGTTTGTCAAAATCCTTCCTTTTCTAAGTAACATTCATAGGCCCTGTGACTTTCACTCTTCACTACCCTACCTGTAGGTATTTCTATGTCATGGACCCCAATTCAGTAATTATAAAAAAATAGGGTTTTTTACTGCCGAAGCAGCTACTGCAGTTTAGGATTTTTATGACACCTGTATTAGTAAAAATGTCAGGTAGAGTACAGCCAGTGGTGCATGATGTCCACGTTATTGAGCAGATGATTCCTTGCAATTTCTTCCCAACAAAAAATCAATACTTCAAAAGTTTTCCAATTATAATAGTCATTTGTTGTCCATTGATGTTACATAATGATGTAGCTTGAATGCAAGTAAACCATCAAAACTCACACAAATACAGGACAACGGCTTTTGAATGGGTTTCCACTGAAGAGACCGAGAAGCATGAAAGAGGTCATTGTTCTGTTGGTTAATTAACCTTTAAGAGTTCCTTTAAAATCCTTACACATTTGTCAATCTGGACAAATAATTCCCCGCTTTCAAAACACGTTTGAAAACTATTAGAAATAAATGGATTTTTTTTACCTTGGTCTTCAATGTCAGTCTTATAAAACTACCTTGTATCACTGCTATTATATTTTAGGTTTTAAAACCTAAATAAAATATATTTTAAGGGATATTATAATCATTATTATAATATCCCTATCAGGCCCTAATGATTATAATCATTAGGGCCTGAGATAGGTCAATGATTGACAGAAGCACTGATTTTGTTGCATCAGTATATTTTTCACAATATCAAATAAAAAAAAACTCACACCTGAGATCCTAAGGTCAAAAATGAGTCACAAGAATTACTAAAAAATATAATATATAGTTTTTTTCGTAAAGTAAAAAATTTTACCCTTTAAATGGCAGCATGTTTACATAGCTCATAGTTTCTTTTGAATAAGAAGTCATTAAATAATAAAAAGAAAAAAAGAATAAGATACATTTCAATTAAGTATTTGATTATTATTCTCATTATTAGGCCCTAAGATTGATAGATCATTGACAGCAGCATTAAATAATTATCACACGTGTACAGTGGCTTGTAAAAGTATTCATAACCTTTGCACTTTTCCACATATTGTCATATTACAACCTCAAACATAAACATATTTTATTGGAATTTTATGTGAAAAAACAACACAAAGTGGTATACAATTGTGAAGTGGAAAGAAAATTATACATGATTTTAAACATTTTTACAAATATAAAACTGAAAAGAGTGCAACCAATTGCCTTCAGAAGTTGACAGATGATTGCTAATGACTAAATAGAGTCCACCTGTGTGTAATCTAATCTCAGTACAAATACAGCTGCTCTATGAAGGCGTCGGAGGTTGGTTAAGAGAATATTGGGGAGCAAACAGCATCATGAAGTCAAAGGAAAACACCAGACAGGTCAGGGATAAAGTTGTGGAGAAGTTTAAAGCAGGCTTAGGCTATAAAAAGATTTCCCAAGCTTTGAACATCTCACGTAGCGCTGTTCAATACGTCATCCTGAAATGGAAAGAGTATGGCACAACTGTAAACCTTCCAAGACAAGGCCATCCACCTAAACTTACAGGCTGAACAAGGAGGGGGACTGATCAGAGATGCAGCCAAGAGGCCCATGGGGACTCTGGATGAACTGCAGAGATCCACAGCTCAGGTGGGGGAATCTGTCCACAGAACAACTATTAGTCATGCTTTGCACAAATGGTGTCTTTATGGAAGAGTGGCAAGAAGAAAGCCTATGTTAAAAGAAAACCATAAGAAGTCCCATTTGCAAAATGCAATGTGTGGCAGAGAACCAACACTGCACATCACTCTGAACAAACCATCCCCACTGTCAAATATGGTGGTGGCAGCATCATGCTCTGGGGCTGCTTCTCTTCATCAGGGACAGGGAAGATGGTCAGAGTTGATGGGAAGATGGATGGAGCCAAATACAGGGCAATCTTGGAAGAAAACCTGTTGGAGTCTGCAAAAGACTTAAGACTGGGGCGGAGGTTCACTTTCCAGCAGGACAACGACCCTAAACATAAAGCCAGGGCTACTATGGAATGGTTTAAAACAAAACATATTAATGTGTTAGAATGGCCCAGTCAAAGTCCAGACCTAAACCCAATCGAGAGTCTGTGGCAAGATCTGAACTGTTGTTCACAAAAGCTCTCCATCTAATCTGACTGAGCTTGCTGAGAAGAATGGGCAAAATCTTCAGTCACTAGATGTGCAAAGCTGGTAGAGACATACCCTAAAAGACTTACAGCTGCAATTGCAGCAAAAGTTGGTTCCACAAAGTATTTACTCAGGGGGCTGAATACTTTTGCAAAATGTCTTTTCAGTTTTTTGTTTGTAAAAAAAAAAGGAAAATCGTGTATAATTTTCTTTCCACTTCACAACTGTATACCACTTTGTGTTGGTCTTTCACATAACATTCCAATAATGTTTGTGGTTGTAATGTGACAATATGTGGAAAAGATCAAGGGGTATGAATACTTTTACAAGCCACTGTACAATGTCAAATAAAACAAAATTTACACTGGAGATTCCCAAGGGCATAGCTAAAAAGAAATCTTAAAATAAAGGACTGTATTAGTTTATGTTATGATAAATGTGGGATCAAGCATGTCATTTTTTAAATGGACTTTCATTGTCCTTAGGAACAGGTGTGTTGGTTTTTGTTTAGCCAAGACATTTTAGGTTAATTTAAAGCTGCAATAGGTAACTTTTGTTAAAATGTATTCTTTAAATATTTGTTAAAAAGGTCATTATGTCCTGACAGTAGAATATGAGACGGATGATCTGTGAAAAAATCAAGCTCCTCTGGGTCCTTCCAGTGATCCATTTGCAGAAATACACCACTCCCAGTCAGAAACAGCCAGTCAGAGCCAGGAGAAATGTTTTAGCAGAGTCAATCACGCTCATGTACGTGCTGCTCACACCCCTTTCCTGCACAGCGCATACCATTGTTCAAGCTCAAGATTGTTTGTGTGCTTCAGTTGTGCTAATGGTGTGGGCAGGTCATAGTCAAAGTAAAGAATATCGTTGATGTTTCGTCCCCACCAGTGAATGTGCCATAGCTGTTTATCCGCCGTCATCGGCATCCCTGCTTACTAGCCTGTGCATTCACAGAAGCTCCGCTGTAAAGGGAGGGCTGTAGCATAGCAGAGAGCAAGGGGGAAGGGACCTATAAGGTGTGCTTGTTCAAACTTTCAGGCTAAGTCCACGGTTTTCTCAAAACTGCATACTGCAGCTTCAAAGGAACAAAGACAGCAATTCTAAAAAATATATAAAATAAATATCATCTGGCAAATTTTACTTCCAAAACTTACTTAACTTTAATTTAATTATCTTCACTTGGTAATTTTAAACAAATTTCAAAGAAGGTTTTAGCAGAACAGTGTCACAGTTTAATGTGGTTTTTATTTGAGTATTTATTAGGGGTGCACTGATTGATCGGCCAGCTAATCAATCAGCCCAGATTTCCTTAATTTTGGGAGATCTTATCCACCGATCTTATCTACTTGTCTAACCTGTTGCACAAGTTTTGTGTCTTTTCAAAATGTGAAAAGACTAAAGGAATTGCAATGCTCTAAAGTTTTTATTTATATTTGAGAGCACTGTCTCATGTGCAGTTAAAACAGGTTTATACTGTTTCACAGGTGTTGTTCAATGTTTTCAATAAATAAGATTGGAACATTGAAGGTGTATTGTGACCTTATAACACCTGATAGTGTCAGTTTGTTTTTTTTGAATCAGTATCGGCCAAAATCGGAATCAGCAGGTCAGGCTTTTTGAAGATTGGTAATCTGTGATTGGCCAGAAAACTGAAATCAGTACATCCCTCATATTTATTTTGTTCTGTGGTAATTGATTAATGTGACTTAGCTTTGCATTAATTTATGAATTTTTGCAGCTAATATTGACCAGGAAACCCTGGCAGAAGGGATAATGCATCACAATGGGAGATAAGAAAGAAAGAACAAAAGAAAGAAAAGAAAGCTGAATAATAGTTGACAGAGTAAATCACAGTCTAAATACAAAAATACAGAGTTGGGAAAGAAAAGCACTTTGTAGGCTGGATTCCATTGAATACGCTGTTAAGAGGTGTTTACAAAGAAAGATAAATGGATCCAGCAAAAGAGCAACAGCATTTATCATTCTGGAAAACTGTCCACTACATTGTGTTCTGCTTTATTCCAGAGCAGCAAAGAGATGTGTACAACTGTGGAAACTTTTATGCCTTTTTTTGAGAGAATCATGGAGTATCCGGACAAAGGGGGGATTCACCGAACCTTAAAGTCATTACAGATGTAAAATTGATGCTTTCTCACTCTATTAAAATTCTTTTCACAGGGACCCATGGTATTTAGCTACCATTTTGAAGAGTGGCTACAAATTAATTCGCAGATTTAAAATTGTAAAAGTTTTTTTATGGAACTGTGATAGAATAGAATACAAATGGCCTTTATTGGCCCACAGGGGGACAATTCAGGTTACCAGCAGCAAAATGAAAGGCAAATGGAAGCAGGCTGATACAGAAAAGGGTAAATGTATAAAACCAAAGAAATAAGAATAACAGACTGTACAGTAAATGACAATTTACAACATAATAAAAAAATACGGTACATAAAAATAGCATACTCTTGCACAAAGGATCTGTGCTCCTTTGTGCACCTAAGATGCATCAGTCTGTCTCTGAAGGAACTCTCCAGTTTTGCAACAGCTTTACTAGCTAGGACCTTTTTCCCAAACCCACTTAAGACCCCCCAGATGGGACCTGCAATGAAAAGAAGAGAATAAATAATGAGGATGAGGGTGATGGGATGAAGGGGATGAAGAGGGCTAAGATAAGAAGGGGTTAAGGGTAAGGGAGAGAGAGAGAAAGGGATTGAAAGAACATGACAGACTGTGATGTATGGGTGAACTGGGTATAAGTATACTGCAGGGTATTTAGAGGTGTGGTTCGGGTGTGGCCCTGTTCCCAAACCTAAGTTAATATATTAACTTTAGTTCAAGCATGGAGTGGGAGACATTGTCCAACAGTGATGTTATTTTTGTTAGAGTCCTTCTGTCTCCCACCACCTCCACTGGGTCCAGAGGGCATCTTAGGACAGAACTGGCCTTCCTACTGAGTTTATTCAACTGCTTCCTCTAACCTGTGGAAAATCTGCTGCTCCAACAAACTACACCATGGAAGATGAGAGTCAAAAATGTCTTCAGGAGCACCCCCTGCACTCCAAAAGATCTAAGCCTCCTTAGTAGGTAGAGTCTGCTCTGACCCTTCCTGTGAAGTGCATCAGTGTTGTGTCCAGTTTATTGTTCAGGAAAACACCCAGGGACTTGTAAGAGTCCACTCAACACCAATTCCCTGAAAGTTCACCGGTGTCAGTGTGTTGAGTCTGTGCCTGTAGAAATCCACCACAAGCTTCTTAGTTTTCCCCGCGTTGATCAGGAGGTGGTTCCACTGGCACCAGTCCACAAAGTCCTGTGTCCTCTGTCTGTACTCACCTGTCCACACTCGTCCGCACTATGGTGCTTTCAAAAGCATCAGTACAGGAACTGATTTAAAATATTTAGATGCAGTCAGATCTCTGAATCTGACAGAAATAGCTTAGCAAAGAGATTCCTGGTATGACAGATGGTTACAAACGGCCCCTCTTCCTTATATCTGCTGATGTCACGTTTTCATTTTCTACCAGCGAGGACAGTTGACATCTGTTTCTGTTTCATGTCGCTGTCAGGAAAAGATGATTGATAGCAAAAATATTCTGTGGCAGCTCAGGTACTTGCGGCTGCCTGCTCTTTGTTCGGCACACCTGACGAATGTGGCATCTGATAGGCTGCGACAAGATTCAGGATCCCTTATGTTGCATGTAAAGTTTTCCTTTCTTTATTTAATTATCCCCTCTTCAGCCACTGTGTCATCTGTGGCCTAAGCACAGCACTTTGGCCAACTATGAATTCTTTCACTCTGTTTAATTCAACTCCACAAAGGCAGAAGAGGTTGACAGACAATCTCTACCCTAATTGCAGTTCCACGACATGTTCAACATGGAGAGGGAGACAGATGCGAGGAGCTAAAACCGCAGATGAAAACCAACTCTAGCAGAGAGAAAAAAAAAGGGCTGAGGGCCAGTTCTGGATCTGCCTCTGGCTGTCCATGACGGACCTCCTCTGGGCTCCATCCTCCTGGGTGGGCTGAACTGCACGGAGCACTAAGACGATTTGCCTGGATAGTTGACAACTTCTGCACCACTTCCAACGCTGCTCGTGTCCCCAAAGAGAGCAAGTGACAATGCTTCAAAAGGGAAAGCTATTGACAATGACATGGCAAGGTTGTTCAATCTGGTCAATATCTCATTTTGGAACAGTGTAATGAAAATACAGTTTGAGCTCTGCCAAGTTGTGCGTTTTCCAGTAGAAGTCTTAATACAAACAGTGACATACTGTTACAGGATATAATTGTAAGGGACACAGTAATAACAGTTCAATCCATATGGTAACTGAAATGAAATCCATATGATACCAGCTCTGTGCAAAAGGGTGCATCTGCTCATCTATGTCATGCGTGACAGGCCAACAACTCCTAACATACAGCCAGGCTCTTAAAGAGCTATCACTGGGCTCAATATGAAAGTCTGCAGCAGATGGTAGGGTCCCAACAGCGCCCTGATCTCAACGTCATGTCTTGGTCAATCTGGCCGAACTTGTTGAGGCACCTCAAATCCGGCAAAAAAGTGTGGCGAGTTCACCAAGATGAGTGAAGGCCACTCATCTCAAATATAGATTGTAATTTAGGATGTAAGCTGAGCTGAACAAGCCATCGCACTTTGTTGTAATTAAGCGGCACCTATTCTGTCTATAGCCAGTAGGTAATGTTGCTAGAAGTTCTGAACAGGACACTACATCTCATTTATTTAATTAAATTGTATTTTAGAGACAGCAAACCACAAAACCCTGAAAGTACAAAACATAAATAAATCACAATCAGCATTTCTATTGAATGTTAAAAAGTTAATTTAAATTGTATTCCTCAGAAACAAAAAGAACCTTTAAAGCTATGTGCACCAAAACAGGAAGGCACAACCATACATGGACAGAGACGATGGCTCCATCACAGCTATAGACACGAAATAGATTGTTCCTTTTTAACAGAAATATGTTGAATGGATGTCTGGATGCTTATTGGTGACACAGAAAATAATGTTACAGATCATCTATGCAGGAAATATGGGTCAGCTGCATGATAACAATGACAGGCAGGGAAAACGGGTTTTTCATCAATAACCAATAGAAACGCTTTTCTGCCACAGGATTAATAATAACAGTAATGAATTTAAGAGAAGGAACACCTCAAACTTGAGGTTATTTGTGAGAAGAAGTTTAATTAAAAAATTGCTTTCTCTTAGTGATAATAAGCTGTAGCTGGATTGTTTTCTATCAGTGTCTGAGCTAAAAGAGACAAATAAAGGAGAGAAGGTCTCACTGCGGAGACATATAAATATTTTAACTTCCCTCCACAAAGCTTGTCAGCAGAGGGCAGAATGAAGTGCTCTAAAAATGTTCTGTTAGATGGCTGTTCTGATTTTGGACTTTGGATAAAACACAATGGACCCACAACAGGAGATAACTGTGGAAACTCCACAATGGGCCTTAAAGCAGCTTGGATTCTGTACCTGTCTTTTCTTCCACCAGTCTTGGAGCTTGTTTTATAAAGGAAATGTGAAATTTATTTAAATCTGAGAAACAGTCCAGTCTTTTCTTTCTCCTACGCTCAGGTAAAGCAACACAATGTTCACAGTCTTAATGGAACACTTTGGAGTTCACACTAGCAGATTTTCGTACAATGACTGAAAGAGTGAGAACCACACATTTAACAACTGTGAATGCTGAAGAATCACAGAATACATGATTTCTCATACCAGCTGAAGCCAACTTAACACTTCAGTTTCTCACTTAAAATGTGGTGGGGGTGATAGTTTAACACTAGAACCATCGAGATCCTTATATGCTCTAGAACAGCCATAAGGATATTTGTTACTCCTCATTAGAGAAGAATTAATAATGAGAGTCAACATTTAAAAAGGTTGCCTTTTTCGATTATCCATGAAATAGAAACTGACCAGCAAATAAAAATAAAAAAAATTGGTTTGGAAAATGTTTTTCACTGCATTTTCATGCTTGGATAAATGTTAAATCTAACAGGTGAAAAGACTCACGCAGTGACAACCAATCTGCATCCAGATCATTCTCCAAAACATTCAAGCATTTTGATTAACTGAGATTAGGTCCAGGTCTCCTCCCCTCACCTAATTGGAGACTTGTGTCTTTAACCCCTCACACACTAACAGATTTGTGTGCTAACTGGCCATTCAGACTCCCCAACAAATACAGACTCATGCACACTTTGCCCAACTGGGAATCGAGTGGAAATTAGAAAAATAAATAAACAATTAGCACAAAAAAAAACTGTTTTTCTGACATTGTCTCTGGTTTAGGAGTGGCTAAGCACAAGGAATGCAACAGTTAACAGTTAATCCTTGTCCTGAATGAAGTTTTTTTTACGAGACATTTTTCCTTCCACTCAACGTTTCATTCACATTAATGGATAAAAGACAGTAATGACCTTTTGTAGCTTATTCTCCTTGTGGATGGTGTGAATGACTATCTGCTGGACCACCGTCAAGTCAGCAGTCCCTCCATTATTATTTAGGCTACACAGGATTTCTGTATTTGAAACCATTAATTGATCTGATGTAATGTTATAATTTGGGGGAAATTAAATGTTAACTTTCCATCATCTGTCAGCCATGTTCATTAATATTAATGGAATTAAACACAAAAAATTTAGATACTGACATACATTATCTTAAAGATGATAATTCAAGGCAACAGGCAGAAAAGCCTGGGTGTTATTACCGCCGGGAGGCGTCTGTTAGCTGTTGCTCTGTTGTGGCTCTTACAATAATCCCCAACTCTCATTACGCTTGTTTTTAAATGTGTTCCTCTGCCATCTACTGTCAACAAGGATGTATTTTAAGATGTTACTTTGCACCCCTGGGTCATTTTAAACCAAATAACTGCTCACAATTATGTTTTCCTAATTACGATGATTTCATGATTACATTACCCAGCTCTTTCGCCATGCCTAATACAACACGGTCCCCAGGCAATTGACAGAGAGGGGTGGCAGTGTCACTGGAAGCAATTAAAAAGCTATCAGGGGCCCTGAAAAGGAAACATTTCCTATTAGATTGTAAAGTTAACCACTGGCCTGAGCCAAACGTAGCCACGGGGGTACTAAGACGTTACAGCTCTCTGTAGGCGTCGTGTTGTTATTCCATCCGTGGTGCTGGATGCTGAAGTGGGCTTGGGGTTGACCACTAACTGCTCTTTGTGCTGCTGCTCCACAGAATACCACATAAGGAGTGGTTGCTCTACTTGACTTGTCATTGTGCACATGAACTGTAAAAGCCATCTAGTAAATTTTAAATGCCTTACTTTTGTCTGTCTGTGTGGGTGTGGTGGTTATTTCACACTTGAACAGGCGTCTTCAACCTTTATAATATAGAGTGCCATTTCTTCACACTCCAAATTAATTTTGCCTTGAAAATAAAATACAGTAAAGCATAAAGCAAATTCTGGTTAGAGAAACACATAATGAACAGGGACATGCCTTATTATACCTACCAAGATTTAAAATATTTCATATTATGCTATTAGTAACATGACATAAAACATTTGTTGCCTAACATGCACCTCAACAAGTTGAGCGTGGGTCCAAAACAGTTCCACGCTGATGAATAAATCTATTTCAACGGGTGCAAACACCAGACGACCAGCAAAGATTCTCTTGTAAGTGACAGACCCAGACAAAGTGCTAAACTATGAACTGAATGGAAAATGACACATGGTCTCCAGATTTTTCTACGAAAAAAACCCTGAGAAGTGTTGCTTCCATTCGTTTTTTAAGCCCCTTACATACCAATAATGTAAGAACGGCCAACAACAAAATAATTTAAACCATTTCAAACATAATTTAATCAACAATGTAACCTTTTTTTGGAGCCAATAGCACATTACACTCAGTGATGTATCAAATCCTCTTCACAGTGCATTATTAAATAGAGTAATATTTATCCATTCAATTTCTAAATAAAGCTGTGGTACAACAAAGTACTGTCAACCATAATTAAGGAGACAGTGCTGGATAGTCTGTATCCTTGAATAAATGATGACAGTGCCATTCAACACATCTATTTTGCTGAACAAACTACTCAAAAAATAAAAATAAAACTTTTGTTTTTAAGAAATGCAGTCTTATCAATGTATGATCACATTATCATGTACTTTTATTACATTGCAATGGATTTTTTATGTTACCTTATCATGTAAAAAAAATAAACTTCAGCAAATTCCTGGCAAGGTTATTATGTAATTGGTTGCTACACCCCTTTACTCTGATACCTTTAAATAAAATCCAGGTGAGGCAGTGGCGCAGGAGGCCACAACCAATGTACAGAGGCCATGGTCTTCGATGTGGCTGTCACAAGTTTAAATTAGTAAAAACTAATAAATGCATAATGAGCCTAATTACAAAACAGAGTGTTCAATCTGCCATCTGAAAATGGAAATAGTATGGCACAACCGCAAACCTACTGGCGGGACAACAACCCTAAACATACAGCCAGAGGTAGTATGAAAATATTTAGAGTAAAGTATATTCTTGAGTTAGAATGGCCCAGTCAAAGTCCAGTCATTGAAAACCTGTGGCAAGACTTGAAAATTGAGGTTTAGGTGCAAACTAGTTATATATGGTGTTATTTCAAATCTTTGAGGCATAAAGATAAAAAACTGAGGTCAGCCCAGTTACTGAATACAGATAAGACTATTTAAAGATTTCTGTAATACTCCACTGCTTCTTTCAGCATGTTTTAGACATGTCTGTGACAGGATTAAGGTGCAGAAGCAGCTAACTCAAATAAATCCCCCTTCCATCCAGAAACACAGAGCTCAGCTCCTTGTGTCTCAGTAGTATTTCCTGAGATGTCTGGAAATTTCCTGATGTTTTTACAGTTTGTTGCCTAAGCAGCAAAAGGAGCTTGCATCAAGCATGTGTGTGCAAATTTAATTTGCACACACATATCTGGTGTTGGTTGTGTCACTGCAGCAAATAGGCAACTCATGTCCCTAAAGTTGAGATTATACAGAAAACACAGCAGATTTGATGCGCACACAGCCATGTGTTGATGAACCTGTTTTATTCCATGACCTCGAAAGCTGATTTCAGAGCTTTAGGATAATCTGCTTGAATGAATTAATAAAAACTCAAAGGAGTCATGGGAATAACAGCATCAGCGGTTATAGGTGAGAACACGACATCTACTCCTGAGACAGTTGCATTTCAGGTTATTCCAAGCAGCCCATACCTCCCTGAAGGGACAGATCCCTTCAGTAAATGATCACGACCCAGGTAACATCATTAGGACACTGCTGTGTGGCAACAGCTCCATGGTAGCATGATAAGAACAATCACTCTGCTGGGACGTGCTTACTGTGCACTTCCAGGGATAATGTGGGCACTTGTTATCCTCAGCAGAGCTGTGCATCATTTGTCCGTTTCAGCTATGAATACAAATTTGTCACATGTCCGAGCATGAAATCAGAATAGAAGAGTGTTTACCTGCTATTTGCTGATTTTTCACAGACAGGTCCTTCAGACAGACATTGTTCACCTATAACTAGCCCTCAGCAGGATCACAAAAGGTTACAGGAATACAGTTGTGTGATGGAATAAACTGGAATGAACTGGCTAAAATTTTGTGAGCTACATAGATTTATTACAAAGTGTAACTTACCTCAAAACTACCATTGATATGGCAAACATAATTTGTCAAAAAGAGGGATAGAGCTATTATAGCTATTGTTTCCTATAAACCTTGTGTACTGTCTCTGTGTTTCTTTCCTATAGAGAGCACTCCTGTGTTTCCTTCCTCTCCTCTCAACCACAGCTGGTCGCCGACACCGAGCTGGTTCTGCTGGAGGCTGGAAGGTAAAACTCTCGTTCATACCAGAATAGAGGTGTGTAAATGATGTGAGGATGAGCTGCGTTTATTTCAATTATGTTGTGTAAAAAACAGCACAGCTCAGTTCAAAGTTCTCAAAAAAAGTGGGCTCAACTCATCAACACATTCATTGCAGAGTCCAGTGTCTGTTTCCAGCAATCATTGGGCAAGAGGCAGGGTACACCCTGGACAAGTTGCTAGTCCATTACAACAACCCATAGAGACACACAGTACAACCATGCATGCACTAAGGGCAATTTAGAGAGAGCAATTAACCTAACATGAACATTGTTCGAAGGAAGCTGGAGTACCTAGAGAGAACCCACACATGCACAAGGAGAATGTAGATTTGAATTCAACAATTTCTTTCTGCAATGCAACAGCGTTAACTGCACTAACATGCATCATTATAGACAAAACATAAAAGGTATAAACCTGGCACCCTGAATCTGAATTTACATGGTCAAAGTTTTATGAGCTGAATATTTAAGACAACCTGAAACCAGACCAGCTACACCAGAAGCCTGCTGTTGAATTTCTTGGCCCAAATACACCAAAAACTCTTTGAAGAGTCTGCCAGGAATAGTGTTGATCGAAAGCAGCCAAGGATGAGATAAAAAGATCACAATTAACTGATGCAACATGGCATTATGGTTGAGGAATCCCATCCTAAATACATCTCATAAAGGATGTTAAAGCAGTGTGTAGAATGTAAACGATGATTTAGGAGCACAAGTTAAAACAACTGTGTACATCAAGGACACCAACTTCAAAGCTGAAAAGCAAGTAGCCAGAAGGAGTTGCACTGCATATTTTTCAGTATATGTGACTAAAGCACAGTACAGCATCTTGGGTGTGATTCAGCTCATGAAAAGGACCTTTAACAAGCTGTTAAGGATTAAAAGAGTCAGTGAGAATGAAGGAAAAGCATTTCGACACACATTCATCAAAGGAAGGGTAATAATGTTTGGGCATATTTTTATCGTGACATTTTAAAAACTCATCAGCAGACTAGTGCATACCAACAGTCAGCATTCTGTTTGATATTTCAGGTTGGGATGGTTCCAGTTAGACGTTTGAAAATGAGCTCCATTCCTCTTGAAGACATCTGGGATTGCTCTACCACCACCTCAACATTTCTGTCCGAAAAACAAAATCAGTTTGATCCCAATTCAGTTTAATTACAAATACCAATCTCCAAAAACTTTGTAAAGAGATATATATTTGGTTCCATCCAATTCAATCCCATGCAGTCAGATTCAGGTTCATATCAATTACTCTACAGTCCAATGCCATTCAATTATAATACAATAGAGTCATATGCAACTCTGATTGGTAAAAACTGGTCTAAGATAAACAGACTCAATTAAAACTTCAATGTACTTTCTTATCCTGTCTAAGTGCATGGTGACAGTGGAGAGGAATGACTTCCTTTTACCAGGTAACTCAGGCACAGCATGAGGGACCATCTGCCTCAATCAACTGCGTGCTGTGAAGGCAGGAAAGAGACACAGAAAAACACAGAAGTAATGATGTGAAGAGGGGCAAGAAGAAAGGGATTTTTGAAATCATGTTAAAATATCTCCAGTTTATAGTCAGGCACACTCCATGTACAAGAAACAGCAAATATGTAGAAGAAGGTGCTCTAATCAGACCAAAATGTAAGTTTTTGTCCTACACACAACATCCCTTTAGTTACACATGGTGGTGGTAATATCGTTCTGTGGGGATACGTTTCTTCAGCACGGACAGGGAAAACTGGTCAGAGTTGATGGCAACATTGATGGAGCTAAATATAAATAAAAGTACAAAAGACTCGATACTGGAGTCGAGGTTCACTTTCCAGCTTCCAGCTGAAAAAGGACTGCAAACATACAGCCAGAGCTACAATGTACTGAAACGGTTCTCTTAAATTGGTACTTGTACAACAGTTGACAGATAATAGCTAGGCCTAACAACTGAGTGTTTCACCATTGGCAGCAACAACTGCCATTAGGCACTTGTGATAACTGACAATCTGTCTTTGACATCACTAGAGGAATTTTGGCCAACTCTTCTTTGCAGAATTTCCTTAGTTAGCCTTAGGGATTTCAAGCAAGCAATAACACTATATTTCAGATCATGCGAAAATATTTCAATTAAAGTCCAGACTTTCACTAGGCCACTCCAAAAACTTCATAAAGGGTTTTTACTAATTTATGTATTACACTGCTCAAAAAAATAAAGGGAACACTAAAACAACACAATATAACTCCAAGTAAATCAAACTTCTGTGAAATTAAACTGTCCACTTAGGAGGCAACACTGATTGACAATCAATTTCACATGCTGTTGTTCAAATGGAAAAGACAACAGGGGGAAATCTTTGGCGATTAGCAAGACACACTCAATAAAGGAGTGGTTCTGCAGGTGGGGACCACAGACCACTTCTTAGTACCTATGCTTTCTGACCGATGTTTTGGTCACTTTTGAATGTTGGTGGTGCTTTCACACTCGTGGTAGCATTAGACTGACTCTACAACCCACACAAGTGGCTCAGGTAGTGCAGCTCATCCAGGATGGCACATCAATGCGAGCTGTGGCAAGAATGTTTGCTGTGTCTGTCAGCGTAGTGTCCAGAACCTGGAGGCGCTACCAGGAGACAGGCCAGTACACCAGGAGACATGGAGGAGGCCGTAGGAGGGCAACAACCCAGCAGCAGGACCGCTACCTCCGCCTTTGTGCAAGGAGGAACAGGAGGAGCACTGCTAGAGCCCTAAAAAATGACCTCCAGCAGGCCACAAATGTGCATGAGTCTGAACAAACGGTTAGAAACCAACTCCATGAGGAAGGTATGAGGGCCCGACGTCCACAAATGGTGGTCGTGCTCACAGCCCAACACCGTGCAGGACACTTGGCATTTGCCAGAGAACACCAGGATTGGCAAATTCACCACTGGCGCCCTGTGCTCTTCACAGATGAAAGCAGGTTCACACTGAGCACATGTGACAGACGTGACAGAGTCTGAAGACATCGTGGAGAGCGATCTGCTGCCTGCAACATCCGTCAGCATGACTGATTTGGCAGTGGGTCAGTTATGGTGTGGGGTGGCATTTCTTTGGAGGACAGCACGGCCCTCCATGAGCTCGCCAGAGGTAGCCTGACTGCCATTAGGTACCGAGATGAGATCCTCAGACTCCTTGTGAGACCATATGCTGGTGCGGTTGGCCCTGGGTTCCTCCTAATGCAGGACAATGCTAGACCTCATGTGGCTGAGTGTGTCAGCAGTTCCTGCAAGATGAAGACATTGAAGCTATGGACTGGCCCGCCCGTTCCCCAGACCTGAATCTGATTTAGCACATCTGGGACATCATGTCTCGCTCCATCCACCAACGTCACGTTGCACCACAGACTGTCCAGGAGTTGGCTGATGCTTTAGTCCAGGTCTGGGAGGAGATCGCTCAGGAGACCATCCGCCGTCTCATCAGGAGCATGCCCAGGCGTTGTAGGGAGGTCATTCAGGCACGTGGAGGCCACACACAATACTGAGCCTCATTTTGACTTGTTTTAAGGACATTACATCAAAGTTGGATCAGCCTGTAGTGTGTTTTTCCACTTAAATTGTGTGTGTGACTCCAAATCCAGGCCTCCATTGGTTAATAAATTTGATTTCCATTGATGATTTTTGTGTGATTTTGTTGTCAGCACATTCAACTTTGTACAGAACAAAGTATTCAATGAGAATATTTCATTCATTCAGATCTAGGATGTGTTATTTGAGTGTTCCCTTTATTTTTTTGAGCAGTGTGTTTTTGAGCCATTCAGATGTGGACTTCCTGGTATCCTGCTGCATAACCCAAGTGTTTATCCCACATATCGTACATTGGGAGGCACAATTCTGTCTTGCTAGGTACTTTTGTGACCTCCTAGATGAGTTGTCGATCAATTTTGAAGTAGTTTTGGTAGGCTGGACCTTCCTGGGAAGCTTCACCACTGTTTCACAATTTCTCCATGTCTGGATAATGGCTCTCACTGTGGTTCACTGAAATCCCAAATTGGTCTGATATTAAAATTTGTTTGATGATCCAAAAAATTTAAGTGTAACAAAAAAGCAAAAATAGAAGAAATCTGTAAGGGGGCAAATACTTTTTACAGCACTGTAAAAATTGTACTGTATTTGCTCTTTAGAAAATAGCTTTAGTTAAAAAAGTCAGGAAAGCCAAACATTTTTCCATTTTTTGTCAAAAAATGCTTTAACCGTTAACAGTTTTTTAACAGTTTGAGTATTTGCTAAGATCTGTATCTTTTTTATCGGATTTCTATTACTGACTTCTGGAGCGTGATTGACTCGTTTTTGATAAAGAAAGTGATATATCAGGGCCGATAGATAGAAATCATGTTTGCAGTTTTGTCATTTTCACACTGCCTAGACGAAAGGATTGCCAAAATGCCAGCTTGCTAAGAGGAAAAACAACATCACGCACCATCTATCTGCTTACATGCTGACAGGCAGCTATTACGCTAAGTCAAAGTTTTATTTTACTTGAATTTTCTATTGCAAAAACATCAAGACAGGGTTAAGATGACTTAAAATTAGGACTGCCCATTAAATATTAAGGTCTTTTAAAATAAATGTTCACATATTGATGTCTAATCTATTTTTTTTATTTCTAGCAAAGAAAGCTATTTAGTTACAGGTAAAATAATTACCATGATGTACTCATAAACTATGGAGTTTAACAAAAAGGTTTGTTCAACAGGTGTCAAACTTTTAGATGTGCCTCTGCTTCAACACACATGAATTACTTAATTAGGTCATTAACAGGAATCTGCAGAACTTAACTGGATGGGGAGGAGGTACATTTGATTCAGGTGTGTTGGACCTGGGACACTACTAAAGGTTGTAGGACAATGGCCCTTGATGAATGAACTTTGACACCCCAGGTGAATATGAGAAAAAGTTGGCTAACATAACTTCAGTTCAATTTTCTGCTACCTGTGCGACCCCCTTCTCTTTTCCAATGGTTATAATCAGTCTGACAGAGAGAGGTACCCCCAAACCCTTTGGGGGTTTTTAGTAAAAACAATGGCCACGGGGCTCTACATGGACAAAACTTTATCAGTGTATTATTTTACTTAAAAGTACCCCTCCCACATAGCTCTTCAAAAAATGGCCCAAACTCAAACACTCAGTATTTTTAATCTAACCTCCCCAACAACCCTGCACCATTCCAAACCTTTTGTGAATGCCTTGGAGACGACATGTGTTGGGGAACTGGCGCTAAAAAACGGGGGTTTTGGAACAATAAAACTGAAACCCCTGTCATTTTTAAGGTGGGGGGTTTTCATGGAAAAATTTGGACCGAGCCTGGTAGCCAGTCCTTTAACTGATTGCACATTGAAACCACTAAGAGCAGAGTATGAAGGTTCAATTAGCAGGGTAAGAGCCACAGTTTTGTTAAAAATTGGAAATGCACAAAAAACATTAGGGGTACCATACAAGAGTTCAAAAGAGGAAAAATTTGTTGGGGGTCTTGCTGGGCATCTGTGACCAAGACAGCAAGTCTTTGTGATGAAACAAGCCCCCAGGTATCCAGGGTAATGTCAGCATACCACCAAGAAGGAAAACCACATCCAACAGGATTAACTGTGGACGCAAGGGGAGCTGTCTGAAAGGGGATGTTCGGGGCTAACCGGATTGTATCCAAAAAACAAAAAAACCACGGCTGCCCCAAATCACGGCAGAATTTTAAATGGCCACCTCAACTCTCCTGTTTCCACAAACTGTCCGGGGGAGCTCCACAGGGTCAATATACACGGCCGGGCGTCTATAGCCAAACCTTTGGTCACTCATGCCAAGCCAAAAGTCGGTTTCAATGGTGCAAAAGGCGCAAATCTTGGGCTTTGGGGACAATGTGAAAAATGTATTGTTTCTCTGATGAGTCCCCTTTACTTTTTTTTTTCCCCCATTCCCGAGAGTTACGGTGTGGAGAAGCCCCCCAAAAACGTACCACCCAGACTGTTGCATGCCAAAGGGAAGCATGGGGGTGGATCAGTGTATGGTTTTGGGCAGCCATATCATGGCATTCCCTTGGCCCAATACTTGTGCTAGATGGGAGCATCACTACCGAACCATTTTTAGGACCCTGCATCCAATGGTTCAAACATTGTACCTGAAGGCGGTGCCGTGTTATCAGGATGACAATGCACCAATACACACAGCAAGACTGGTGAAAAGACTGGGTTTTAGAAAAACCCAAAATGAAGTTGAACATCTCTCATGGGGCTGCACAGTCACCAGATCTAAATATTATTGAGCCCTTTTTGGGGTGTTTTGGAGGAGCGAGTCAGGGAAAAATTTTCCTCCACCGGCATCACGTAGTGACCTGGGCCACTATCTGCAAGAAGAATGGCTAAAAATCCCTCTGACCACTGTGCAGGACTTGTATATGTTATTCCCAAGACGAATTGACGCTGTATTGGCCGCAAAAGGAGGCCCTACACCATACTAATAAATTATTGTGGTCTAAAACCAGGTGTTTCAGTTTCATTGTCCAACCCCTGTATATATATAAACGGAATTGAATTGAATTGAATTGAATTCAGTTTATGTACATGGCGCCAATTCACAACACGTCGCCTCAAGGCAATTTACAAAGTTGATTCAGTCGAAACATACAGATTCCAAGTAAGGCACATACAATCCAATTGATCCTAGTTATCAAACAATGCAGTCAAATTCAGTTTATTATTCACATTGTTTAAATAGTGTTCAATCTATGAAACCCAGCAGATTGCATAGTCAGTGACTTGCAGCATTCACATCTCCTGGATCAGCATGTCGCCACAGTGGGCAGGTGCTAGCATTGTGCTGTTGACTTTGCATCAATCCCACATACTGAGCATGCATGTAGCGACAGTGGAGAGGAAAACTCCCTTTTAAAAGGAAGAAACCTCCAGCAGAACCAGGCTCAGTGTGAGCGGCCATCTGCCACGACAGACTGGGGGTTAGAGAGAACAGAGCAGAGACACAAAAAGAACACAGAAGCACTGATCCAGGAGTACTTTCTATGTGAAAGAAATGTAAACTGTTAAATGCAGTAGTAACTCCTTTAGTGGCTTCATCTAGGAGAGAAAAATAGTTGAGCAGATGCTTCATCTGTAGGAGAGCATTAAGTTGTTGGCAGCAGTCTTTTTTTTCTTTTCGAAGAAAAGAAAAAAAACAGAGAGAACATGATAACTTCATGTAGGAATAACAGCAAATAATGCAAAATCTTAAAAGCGCAGATTTACTAACATTGTCTGCGTAATTGGGCATTTAGGTATTTTTCTTAAAATGCCAGTAAACAGATGGACCTCAGCAGCTGCACCAATTTATCAACCCTAATGTAAAAAGTGCTGGCTTTACCGACAGGATCTGCAAAGACTCACAGGAAACAAGTGTGGGCTGGTTTCCATGGCAAGCCAAGCTAATCAGCCCTTTCTCATCTGGTTGAGTGACACGAGCAGAGCTCCGAATCCCCCTCGAAATGCAGGGTTGGAGCATTAACTGGAATAACCGCCTCTTTCTGTACCCTGACCTCCAGCACGCCAACCTCAAGCATTGAATTCCTCCCATGCCATCCAGAAATTAGATGATTACCACCTCACATAATTTACCATTTCAACAGGAGGCAGACGTCAGAGCGAGAAGCTCAGAGAGGCGTAATTGTCCTTGTCTGGCATGGAAGATTGTTAGCATTCTGAAAAGAAAAGAGACAGCAGGCCCCTATCAATTGCCTCGCGATGAAACTCTTTCTCAAAGTATATGGCGAGGTAATTGAGCGATGAATTACTTTGTGCACCAGTACCACTCAGTGACACTGATTCTCAGGTAGTAATATATTACCCCTCCCCCTTTTTTTGTTTCAGTTTATTCTGGAATAACATGCAGCTGAAAAAATTACCACCTCCGCTTTTCCACCAAACCTGAAAACATCCAAACAAACTTTAAGGCAGGGGTTTTTTTTTATTTAACATTTTTCTGTTTCTCTGCCCGTGCAGGTGATAGGCTTCAGATTCATTATGTAAAGTCACGTCTCCCAGTTTGACTTGTGATTGCTGTGATTCCCTAAAGAGAAGAAATAAATGAGTTCCCCATCAAGTAATGCAATCGGCTGTGGTTAAACCTTTTCCCCCCAAAATATGATTCTATCTGCAATAATTGAGCAGACGGATCTATGTTGGATTACACTGCTGAAGAAAACACACATTTATGGATGATAATTAAAGTTTGCTGGAGAAATAGCTTTCTGGATGGAAAAAGGACAGGCAAAAACGGTAAAAAGAGTACCAGGCTTGTACGTTTCAAGCGATATATCCTGGGCATGAATGTCACAACAATACTGGACAATATTTAATTTATTTTATAGAATTTCAAGTTTTTGGTTTTTATTTCATCAGTGCTGAGTCAACAAGAATAGAGCATACAAACAGATTTAGGTGAATGCCATAGAGTAACTTGATAAAATCAGATCTTTTAAAAAGAAAATGTTATTCTGATATTTAGCTTAATTTGTTTTATAAATCAACCACTTTTTTGAGCATTTGTGTTTTTTGACTTTTAATAAATGTCTGCACATGTCAAACTTTCAACTGTCAATTAAAATTTAACAAGGAAGAACTATTCAGGATTAGTCCTCGTCTTCAACAGGCGCTTACCATCATTACAGCAAGGCTGGTCCACACAACGCCTGGTAAAAACATTTGAACCAATTGATGGAGATTTTGGAGTGGCCTAGTCAGAGCCTAGACCTGAATCAAATCAGGATGTTGTTCTGAGACCTAAACAGGCTATTCATGCTGGAAAACCCTCCAATGTGGTGAAAATAAAATAAACTTTCAAAGAAAAGTGGGCCAAAATCCATCAACGGGAAAGTAAAAGGCTCGTTATCATAAACGGTTAATGGTAGCCTTTATCACCAATGGTAACACAACCAGTTAATTAGACTTAGAGGAAAACGATTTGCACTCCCTGGGCTGCCACCTTAATGTGGTGGAGGGGTTTGAGTGTGCCAATGATCTTAGGAGCTATGTTGTACCTGGTAGGGTCACCCAAAGCAAAAAAAGTCCTATGTGAGGGATGAGACAAAGCGCAGCCCACAGACCCCTTATGATGATTGCCAAAAATGGACAGTGTTCCCTCGCCCGGACGTGGGTCACCAGGGCCCCACTCTGGAGCCAGGCTGAGTTTTTGCTAAGGCAAAAACTCAGAGAGGCCATGGAAAACGACTTCCGTACGGCTTCAAGGCAATTCTGGTCCACCATCTGGCGTCTCAGGGGTGTTGGTACACCACCAACACTGTTTACAGTGGGGAGGGTGTGCTGTTGACCTCAACTCGGGACGTTGTGGGTCGGTGGGAGGAGTACTTCAAAGACCTCCTCAATCCCACCGGCACGTCTTCCACTTCGTGCAGGCTCTCCAATCTCTGGTGTTGAGGTCACCGAGGTGATTAAAAAGCTCCTCAGTGGTAAGGCCCCGGGGGTGGATGAGATTTGTCCAGAGTTCCTTAAGGCTCTGGATGTTGTAGGGTTGTGTTGGCTAACACAACTCTGCAGCATCGCGTGGACATCGGGGGCAGTTCCACTGGATGGGCAGACCGGGGTGGTGGTCCTCCTATTCAAAAAGGGGAACCGTAGAGTGTGTTCCAACTATAGGGGAGTCACACTCCTAAGCCTCCCTGGTAAGGTCTATTCGGAGAGGAGAGTCCATCGAATAGTCGAACCTCGGATTTAGGAAGAGCAGTGTGGCTTTCGTCCTGGCGTGGAACACTGCACCAGCTCTATACCCTCAGCAGGGTCCTGGAGGGTGCATGGGAGTTCGCCCAACCAGTCTACATGTGCTTGGAGAAGGTGTTGGACAGTATCCCTCGGGGAATCCTGTGGGGGGTACTCCGGGAGTATGGGGTACAAGGCCCTTTGATACGGGCTGTTAGCTCCCTGTGTCAGAGCTTGGTCCACATTGCCGGCAGCAAGTTGGACTCGTTTCCGGTGAGAGTTGGACTTCGCCAAGGTTGCCCTTTGTCACCGATTCTGTTCATAACTTTTATAGACAGAATTTCTAGGCACAGCCAAGGTGTTGAGGGGATCGATTTTGGTGGCCTTAGGATTGCGCCTCTGCTTTTTGCGGATGATATGGCCCTATGGGCTTCATCAGCTCTTGATCTACAGCCCTCATGGGAGCACTTTGCAGCTGAGTGTGAAGCAGCCAGGAAGAGAATCAGTGCCTCCAAGTCCGAGGCCATGGTCTTGAGCCGGAAAAGGGTAGAGTGCCTTCTCTGGGTCGGGGGAGGAGGTCCTGCCTCAAGTGGAGGACTTTAAGTATCTTGGGGTCTTGTTCACGAATGAGGGAAAATGGAGCGGGAGATCAATAGACAGATGGTGCTGTTATACCAGTCCTGTCAGTCATATAAAACTGACTTGAAAACAATTAAAAACCAATTCAAACAAAGAAAACAATGAAAAAAATTATAGGGAATATTATATGACTCCAGTCTTAAAATTTTCACAATCAGGACCTTCCTCTAGACACAGTCCTTAGATATTTTTCATGTCAAAATTTCAGAATTCCAGACCCAACTTTACAAAGTTGGCAATCCTTTACATCCATTTTAAATATATCAGACTAAACTTCACCTTACATACAGGGGTTGGACAATGAAGCTAAAACACCTGTCATTTTAGTGTGGGAGGTTTCATGGCTAAATTGGACCAGCCTGGTAGCCAGTCTTCATTGATTGCACATTGCACCAGTAAGAGCAGAGTGTGAATGTTCAATTAGCAGGGTAAGAGCTCAAAATTTGCTCAAAATATTGAAATGCACACAACATTATGGATGACATACCAGAGTTCAAAAGAGGACAAATTGTTGGTGCACGTCTTGCTGGCACATCTGTGACCAAGACAGCAAGTCTTTGTGATGTATCAAGAGCCACACGGTATCCAGGGTAATGTCAGCAGACCACCAAGAAGGACGAACCACATCCAACAGGATTAACTGTGGACGCAAGAGGAAGCTGTCTGAAAGGGATGTTCGGGTGCTAACCCGGATTGTATCCAAAAAACATAAAACCACAGCTGCCCAAATCACGGCAGAATTAAATGTGCACTTCAACTCTCCTGTTTCCACCAGAACTGTCCGTCGGGAGCTCCACAGGGTAAAATATACACGGCGGCTGTTTATAGCCAAACCTTTGGTCACTCATGCCAATGCCAAACGTCGGTTTCAATGGTGCAAGGAGTGCAAATCTTGGGCTGTGGACAATGTGAAACATGTATTGTTCTCTGATGAGTCCACCTTTACTGTTTCCTCACATCCGGGAGAGTTACGGTGTGGAGAAGTCCCAAAGAAGCGTACCACCCAGACTGTTGCATGCCCAGAGAGAAGCATGGGGGTGGATCAGTGATGGTTTGGGCTGCCATATCATGGCATTCCCTTGGCCCAATACTTGTGCTAGATGGGCGCGTCACTGCCAAGGACTAACCGAACCATTGTTGAGGACCATGTGCATCCAATGGTTCAAACATTGTATCCTGAAGGCGGTGCCGGTGTATCAGGATGACAATGCACCAATACACACAGCAAGACTGGTGAAAGATTGGTTTGATGAACATGAAAGTGAAGTTGAACATCTCCCATGGCCTGCACAGTCACCAGATCTAAATATTATTGAGCCACTTTGGGGTGTTTTGGAGGAGCGAGTCAGGAAACGTTTTCCTCCACCAGTATCACGTAGTGACCTGGCCACTATCCTGCAAGAAGAATGGCTTAAAATCCCTCTGACCACTGTGAAGGACTTGTATATGTCATTCCCAAGACGAATTGACGCTGTATTGGCCGCAAAAGGAGGCCCTACACCATACTAATAAATTATTGTGGTCTAAAACCAGGTGTTTCAGTTTCATTGTCCAACCCCTGTATATGGCAGATATTTCTAGAGCAAGAAGGCTTTAAGTATGGAACCTAAAAAAAATGAAACTGGAAGGTAAGAAAGGAAGGAAGGACACAGCAAATGAAGGGGGGAAAAAGGATCTAAGGAAGGAAAGGGAGATGGGCGACACAAGAAAAGGAAGGACACAAGGACATTATCCAGGAAGGAAGTGCACAAAGAAGGAAGGATGGAATAAAAGACACATGGAGGGAATGAGGAAAGGAAACGTTAGGGCAGAGAAGTAAAAAGAAAAGGAAGGAAGGAAACAAGAAAAGCAGGACGGTCCCATGGGAAAGTAAGAGCGGACAGAAGAAAGGAAAGAAGGAAGGACACGGGGATAAAAAAAGGAGGAGGAACAGAGTGCTTGCAGGCAGGCAGCACGGACAGAAGGCCAGAATGAAGGACAAAAATACTAATCCTTTTCTATACTCTTTAGTTTTTAATACTTTGCTAGGCTTTCCAGACTGTGTACCAATTCATTATTTATCTCATTATAACAACTGGATTAACACAGCCAGGTTTGTCCAGCTGTCCAAGCAAAGCAGCCAAAACATAAGTGCTATAATCAGTTATAATCCAACACTGACAGCTACACAGTTTTAGGTGCTGGCTCCATGGATAACATGATTCAAATATGTCCTTGACAACAAAAGAAATAATATTTTACCTACTATCTTCGGAGACGTCGTTTTTCAACAAGTTTTCTTGTTGAACTTTCCAGATGGTTCGGTTTAAAGCTGTTTTATTCTGTTTTATTGTGCATTTGGGTGCCACTGCCCCACAGGTTTCAGGTGTGGGTGAAATACTTTTTTTCCAGGATATGATAAATATCTGCATAAGTCAGGATATTTTATAGTCTGCTTTAATGTCAGACAAAAGGTTTTTTTTTTTTGAGTACATCAGGATCTGATTCAAAACGCTTAAAAACTCTTCTTTTCTTTAACATCTACTGTAAGAATGGAAGAAGACCTGTTTCAACACAAGCATGAGTTAAATAAACTTAGTCTTTGAGTTAATATCCAACTTTGTTTTTAGAAAATAATGAAGTGACTGAAAAAATGTTTTTGAAAAACTCCCACTTGATCTTATGGTACAGTTACATAAGTGATTGTCATCAGCATATAAATGTATTTTGGTAAAAATTTGTCCCAATCCTAATTAACTTATAAAGATGTAAAACACAAGGGGGGATATAATAAATCCGTAGGGAACACGTTTAGATATTGCAGGTGGTCTGTCAGAAAGGTTATTCTATAGGGCCAACTAAACTGGGCCCTATGGAATCAATTGGTTTGATATAATTTTTAGCCACACTAAAAGATGGTTAAAAGAATTCAGGAAAATCTCTACAACTTGATTTTAGGGTATTGCTTTATAAATGACTGTGTCATCAGCATATAAATGTACTTTGGCAGCATTTTGTTCCTGTCCCAAATCATTTATAATAGAGAATAGAATGGTGCCTAAAATAGATCCTTGGAGTACACAACAGAAAAAACAGACCCCAACCACAAAAAAAGGGCGAAATCTTTATTTAAATATTTTAAACTTGTAATAAAGTTCCACATCTTAGTTGAAACTAAAAGAGGAAGTTTGCTAAAGAACAGTAGGCAACTACAAAGACCAAATGGCAAGGCATGGGAAGCTCAGTTTCACAGTAGATAATTCAGATGACCTCCATCTGTTAAAAATAAATGTAGGCCTACTTTTGCAGTGAAGTCTAAATCAATAGTGTGAGTTTAAACACCACCTGAAATTCTTCTGGTTTATGTTACTTAATTAGCTGCCAGTGAGCATATTTTATCTATTAGCAGCGCCAGCATACTGTAACTGCCCTCCCGGTTTTCACACATTTAAAGTTCTATATCCAAATTTCAAAAGGGACATGAGATGCATTTTCCATAATATTCGGAATTAGGCAGACAAATCAGTGCTGGAAAATGTTCAGCTCTGGTATTTCTAAAAAATAAAAAATAAAAAAAAATAAAAATAAATATTTAAATAAAAAGTGAAATTCTTTTATGAGCACCAGCATGTTTTCAAAGCAATAAATTTAATCTCAAAGTCCAACCAATTTATACCATTTTGTGCAATGGTCATAAAATAAACAACATATAATTTATAGTAAGTGATGTTTAAAAGATGAAGCCATAACCCGTTAAGGACTTAATCCAATTCACAAATATTTGTCAGAGAAATGAAAAAAGATAAAGTTAGCCTTGAGGCCATTTGAAAATAGGATGTAACAAAAAAGGTCCTCATATTTATTATGCTCAGTGTGCATGTCACAGCACTGGGATGTAAACTTTCTCCTGCCAGGCAAATTATATAAAGGAACCAGTGATGGAGGACAGAATGAAACATGCCAACAGACAGCTCCTGTCTATTTGAGGAATAAGACTTGTTAGGAGAGCCACACGAGCCATTGATGCATGTTATGGCTTTTGCTTGACAGGTAGAACCCATCTATACAATATGTTTTGAGTAGGTTGGTCACTTTTGGGTTGGAAATTGATTTTTTTTTTTTTAAAGAAAGAAATACACATTTCTGGCATCATGGAGAGTGATACAAATTACCATTCAAGCGCCTCTCGTCATGTTGCAGCCTAAATGGATAGGTAGCTGACAGAAAAATAGGCTAAAATGCAAGACTGTCTTGGCACTTTGCACCCATTCAAGAACAACAAGGAAAACATTTTTCAGGCAATGTCATACAGTACATTTATGGCAGATCCTCCTTCTCGGGCACTTCTTTTTCTCTCTACAAACATTAACAAGAACTTCCCTTTACAGTCCCTTCCAAAAGTATTAATACACCTTGAACTTTTTCACATTCTGATGCCTTACAACAGAATTCTGTGTATTCCGGGGGATTTTCTGTGAAAGACCAACATTTACTCTGAACTAAAATAATGCCAACTGCTTGCAGAGGTCATCATATAAGTAAATAAAGTCTAGACGACTTGTGCCCTAAAACAACATCCTAAGCTTTCAACATATAATGAAGATTTATGGAAAGAGTAAAGCTGCAGCAAAGACACGGCCACCCACCTAACCTGGCAGGCCAGGCAAAGCGAGTATTCATTAGAGAACCAGACAAGAATTCCATAGGTACTCTGGGAGAGCTGCAGAGATCCACAGCTTAGGAGGGAGAATCTGTAGTCAGGACAACTATTAGCCATGCCAGAGAACTTTTGGAAAGGTTTAAAAATGGATCTTTACGGACACTCTAAATGCATTCTGATTAAGCCTGAGCTGTTTTGCAAAAAAAACAATGAACAAAAATGTGCTCTTTAGATGTGCAAAGCTGGTAGAGACCCCGAAAGACTTGCAACAAACGATGTATCATTTTCGTTCCACTCTAAAATGAAGTCGAAATTTATACTGATCTATCACAAAAATCCTCATACAACACAATGATTTTTTTGGTTGTTTTTTATGAAAAATATGAAAGATTTCAAGGGGTACAAATACCCAAGCAAAGCACTGTAGGCAGATGGACAGAGGCAAACAAACACCTCAGTGTAAATGTTTTCTAATAGATTTCAAAGGCAAAATGTATCAGTTTAAATATCGTAAGGATGAAAGCAGGTAAAAAATGAAACACTTCAGGATATGAAAGGAAACATCTTTTAGTGGTTTTGAATGATGTAACAATATGAGGCTGAGTGAAACCCATCACATGGTTGGATATCAATAAATAAGGTGGTATGTTCACAGCCATCTCTTCTCGTAAATTTTGTTGACGCTCTGTGACTGAATACACTGTTATTTTTAACTTGGAGGCTTCGCCAGGCCGCCAATCCAACACACCAATACACAGAACTCAAAGGTAGAAAACGAGTTGGTGCTGGAGGGGCTTTGAGTGGAAGTGAGATGAAAAACAAAGGAGCAAAGTAGTGTCACACACATATGTCTTCGAGTTTCATGTCACTGCAGCTGACTAAGCCAATCATCTTCCATCCGGCGTGTGCCCCTGCATTAATCTATTTTCTTCTCTTCGGGATTCTTTTCTCCAACATCCTCCTCATCTTCGGGGCCTTCCAGCTCAGCAGCTTGACGCTGCTCCTCCTCCTCCTCTTCCTCTTCTTCCTCCTCGTCTGTGAGCCCCTCCCTTTTTTCATCCGAGCCATCATCCGACTCGGCTGTGCAGATGCCGTAGCACATCAGGCTGATTACACCAAGCGGGAGGCCAAAAAGGAAGCAGCCCAGCAGAGGAGAGCTGCGAAACACGGACTGATGCCGGTGAAAAAAGCAGTCGAAGAACAAAAAGGGAAAAGATGGGGAAAGAGGTGGGGAAAGACATGGCGAAAAACGACAAGAAAAGGAAGTTAGATTAATAACTTGAAACTCTGGAATCCTATTTAAATATGCACACACTTACCAGCAGTAAAAGCCATTAATCATCTGCATAAATTAACATTTGCCACAATTCCTTTCGTTAAACTTCATTCCTTCTTGTCTTAATTAAGTCTGGATTACCCAGCCAAAGCAAAAGGGGTCTCCTGTGGGGTCCAAGATCTCAGAGTGGATTCAGTTTACAGCAAATATGCTTTTTAATGGCCCCTTTGATGATAATTTACACTCTCAGACTACCTTAACAAGAAGCTCAAGTGAGTTAGCAGTGGTTGTGTAAAAAATATATATTTTGCTTCCTTTTCCTTGTTAATTTAGATATGCTATGATAATTAATACATGGTCTGTGCTATAGAAAATACACTTGTGTCTGAAATCACTAAACCTTTAAAACTTTGAAAAAGTACAAGCTCAGCACTGTGTTTTTGGCCCCATTAGTAACAGGCTGGCTTTCTAATCTGCAAAGAACCACTCCAAACTAAAAATTATCTTCATTTATCCATACTGCCCATATCCATCTTTAGCAAGATTTAACTTCAAACCAAGTGAGAGATCAAAATTTTTATAATTATCTAATTATTCTAATTCTAATTATTCTCTGCATAATTCATTAATTAAAAAGAGCCTTTATTGTTATTACAGTAGGTAGCCTTATGTTTGTATTCTTCACAACTACAAATGTAATGACCTCCTCCTCAATGAGTGGCCTTTCAGCCAATGTTGGGGCAGGACTTGTTTCACTGGAGACAATAACTCTCCTACCAACTTCACCCTGCAACTTCACAAGGTATTTTCCTTTTGGTCTGGGGTTGATACAAGCATTTCGCACCAAAACACGTTCATCTCTGGAAAAGGACCCACCTCCTTCATGAACGGTATGATGACATTCCCATAGGGTTTATCATTGAATTTAGCTGTTTGAACAGATGAATGTGGCACCTTAAAGCATCTGGACATTGTGCCTAAGTACTAAAATCTTCACTGCTTCCACCTGACTTTTCAATGACGTTGCACAAAGAAGCAGTGTGGTTAATGTGTTGTCTTAAAATACATACACAGATGGTGCGCAGAGGTGGAGGCCTCAGGAGTACGGAGTCAGGGGCCCATTATTAGGGTCCATCCGGTCTCTGTACAAGCATTGCTGGCATTAAGTCGGACCTGTTCCCGGTGCATGTTGGATTCCAACAGGGACGCCCTTTGTCACCAGTCCTGTTTATAACTTTCACGGACAGGAATTCTAGCTGCAGCCAAGGGCTGGAGGGGGTCTGGTTTGGGGACCAGTGGATTTTATCTCTCCTTTTCGCAGATGATGTGGTTCTGCTGGCCCACTCTAGCTAAGACCCACAGCATCCACTGGGGCGGTTTGCAGCCAATTGTAAAGCGGCTGGAATGAGGATCAGCTCCTCCAATTCAGAGGCAATGGTTCTCAACCGGAAAACGGTAGCTTGCCCTCTCCATGTTGGAGGGGAGCTCCTGCCTCAAGTGGAGGAGCTCTTGTTCACAAGTGAGAGGAGAATGGAGCGGGAGATTGACAGACGGATCGGCTCTGGATTTACTAGTCGGTCTATGTTCCTACCCTCACCTATGGGCATGAACTTTGGGTCATGACCGAAAGAACGAGATCCCAGATACAAGTGGCTGAAATGAGCTTCCTTCACAGGGGTCCAGGCACTCCCTTACAGACCCTCTATATGAACTTACCACCATGCTTGAGTCAGTACAGTGTTATTAGTTTTGAAAGCTTCACCTTGACTCCTCCAAACATTCTTCTTGTCACTGTGGCCAACTAGCTAATTAGTTGTTTCATCCGACCATCTCATCTTTACTTCAGAAAATGTGAGTGACAGTAAATTTCAGTCAAGTTTGAAAGTATGGATTGTGGAGGAGGGGCTTGGGTCTTGGTTGACATCACTCACGCCATGGCGATGTAAAACTGGCTTCAGTATGGACATAATAAGTCTTAAAATTTTGCAACAATTTTGTAATCACCATGTTTGTTCAGGTTAAGTGGAAAATATGGCTTCTGAATGATCTATAATACAGAAAATGTTTGTTCCGGCAGTCTCAGTTCATGGTAGGCTCAAGCTTTGGTGGTTCTCTGGGTTGTTCCTGAACTCAAATGTCTTTTTATCTGGGGTTATCAATATGGGTCTGATCTCAAGTTGGTGCTCCAACAGGACAATGATCCCCAACAAATATCCAAATTGGGTCTATAGGAATAAAGCAGGCTGACATTGAGGTTCTGGAACAGTCCCAACCTTCTCATGGACAATGCTATAATCTAGGCTCTATACTCGGAATTCAACCATTTTAAATTAAATGTACCAATTTTGCTGAGAAAAGTGGTCAAGCACCAGTCAGGAATATGCCAGAAGCTTCTGATGGCTAGCAGACGTATTTTGGAAGAAGTACAACTTGCAGATTAACTAAACAAAATATTGGTACCATGTGTATGTATATATCTGAGCCAGAAAGTACAATTTTAACCTGGTGTGAACAAGCAAAAATACACACCAAACTGAACTTGTGTAGAAGTGTTGAGTCCAATTTGTGTGTACCCCATCCCAGTGGTACCAAGAATACTGGCTGATCTCTTGGCTTCTGGGTGAAACATAATGAAGCTGGCAAGCAGTTTCATATGTGCACTGTCCATGATAGGCATTTAAGGGGAAGCAGAATCCAGGCACACATCAGAGGAAATAGGGGTCAAAGGGGCCCCTCAGCTTAGTTTCATCTCCTTATGAATCAATCAAGCTCTGCCCTTATTTCTCAACACCCTCTGACAGATAAAAAGCAGAAACTAATATTTTATCTGTTTGGTGTTTTTGAGCTGTTCTGGGGTAAGTCAGTGTTTAATAGAACCATCAAACCTCTCTCAATAGATGCTATTTACAGATCAAAATATATGAGCAGAAAATATGCTTTTAGGCTTCAGATGAAACACACCGTGATGTATTTATCCATTTGCAACGCACCACTAGGTCTGGTGTGTTTATTAAGCAGATCACAGATGATTTGCAGAAACTAACACAGGCTTCAACATTTCAACCTTAATTAGTTTTGTCTTTTCATTTTAGATGTTTGCTACTGGACATAAAAATTTGGCTGTTTTAATGTGATTCTTGTTTTGTTTTTAATTGATGTCAATGGAGTACGATTGGTTTTTTTTAGCCTTCCTTCACGTTTCTGACGGGTTTTCAGTGTACAGTTGGACCCAAGGTTAATAGTTTTTAAGCGTATCTTAAGATACAGCCCTTATACAGTCTCCTTACCAAAATTATACGCTAGTGAAAGTCCTAAATTATACCAGTAAAATAAATGTTTCTTTAGAAAACAGGAGTTAATGGAAAACATCACAAATACTTCATTATTCATGTCTTTGTTTTACTTTTAAGACTCCAGTTCTTTTAATCTTTCAAAGTGGCATTGATCAATATTTTGTCCAACTTTCTGAAAGTCTTTTGACAATTTTCGACTTAGGCCTTTCAAAATAGGCTGTTTTTTCACACTTTGACCCGTACTTGAATATTTTCTGTTTGTTAAACCAATCTAACTGTAAACAATAAAACATTCAATTATACAAAGCTTACTAAACTCAGGAGATGAATCAGTGTTGTATCAACACATAACAGAGAACTTAATTAAGGAACCGATTATCTATTGGATATTTAGTAGCATCCTGGCCCAAAGATACAAGTTATTCCCATTTCTTTTGTTAAATTTATAAAACACAGCAAAGATAACACAGTTTGACAGTGGTGCTGATATTTTGTCTTTTTCGGGAACAACCAAAAAGATGATTGTGTGTGAAAATCCTAGCAGACCAACCTGTCTGGTGCCAACAACCAAGCCACGTTCAAAGTCACTTCAAATCAGCTTTTTTCCAAATTTGGACGCGCGGTTAAATATCAGAAAGTCGTCTTCTCCACGTCTTGAGACCTACATGCATTTATTGGTTATTTTCCTATTCGTAATTGCAAGCAATTAAATAGGTAACCCTACTAATGTGCCTTGAGAGTGTAGTTTGTTTTTAGACCTGTGATGACTGATTGATTTGTCCACTTCCCCCTTCTTCTTAGTACTGAGAAAATATGCTGTCATGGGAATGTGTAAGAAATGGACAAAAAATAAATTAAAAAAAGCAGCCAAAGTCTAAAGAAAATTATTTTCATAAAGCTTGGAGAACTACAAATCAACGGCTGTTTAAAAGTTTTGATATTTGTTTGTGCCAAAATTTGAGCTTCCTCCGCAGGGGGGCCAGACACTCCCTTAGAGAAAGGGTGAGGAGCTCGGCCATCCAGGAAGAGCTCGGACCAGAGCCGCTGCTCCTCCACATTGAGAGGAGTCAGTTGAGGTGGCATCCGTATCGGATGCCTCCTGGATGCCTCCCCCGGGAGGTGTGTGTGAAAAGGAGGGGGAGGCCCTGGGGATGGCCCAGGACATGCTGGAGGGACTATGTCTCTCAGCTGGCCTGGGAATGTCTCCGCCTATATTTTACTTATTTATATATATATATATATTATATATATATATATATATATACACACTGCTCAAAAAAATAAAGAGAACACTTAAACAACATTATATAACTCCAAGTAAATCAAACTTCTGTGAAATCAAACTGTCCACGTAGGAAGCAACACTGATTGACCATCAATTTCACATCTTGTTGTTCAAATGGAAAAGACAACAGGGGGAAATCTTTGGCGATTAGCAAGACACACTCGATAAAGGAGTGGTTCTGCAGGTGGGGACCACAGACCACTTCTCAGTACCTATGCTTTCTGGCTGATGTTTTGGTCACTTTTGAATGTTGGTGGTGCTTTCACACTCGTGGTAGCATGAGACGGACTCTACAACCCACACAAGTGGCTCAGGTAGTGCAGCTCCTCCAGGATGGCACATCAATGCGAGCTGTGGCAAGAAGGTTTGCTGTGTCTGTCAGCGTAGTGTCCAGAACCTGGAGGCGCTACCAGGAGACAGGCCAGTACACCAGGAGACGTGGAGGAGGCCGTAGGAGGGCAACAACCCAGCAGCAGGACCACTACCTCCACCTTTGTGCAAGGAGGAACAGGAGGAGCACTGCCAGAGCCCTAAAAAATTACCTCCAGCAGGCCACAAATGTGCATGAGTCTGAACAAACGGTTAGAAACCAACTCCATGAGGATGGTATGAGGGCCCGACGTCCACAAATGGTGGTCGTGCTCACAGCCCAACACCGTGCAGGACACTTGGCATTTGCCAGAGAACACCAGGATTGGCAAATTCACCACTGGCGCCCTGTGCTCTTCACAGATGAAAGCAGGTTCACACTGAGCACATGTGACAGACGTGACAGAGTCTGGAGACACCGTGGAGAGCGATCTGCTGCCTGCAACATCCTTCAACATGACCGGTTTGGCAGTGGGTCAGTTATGGTGTGGGGTGGCATTTCTTTGGAGGGCCGCATTCAGCCCGTTCCCCAGACCTGAATCCGATTGAGCACATCTGGGACATCATTTCTCGCTCCATCCATCAACGTCACGTTGCACCACAGACTGTCCAGGAGTTGACGGATGCTTTAGTCCAGGTCTGGGAGGAGATCCCTCAGGAGACCATCCGCCGTCTCATCAGGAGCATGCCCAGGCGTTGTAGGGAGGTCATACAGGCACGTGGAGGCCACACACAATACTGAGCCTCATTTTGACTTGTTTTAAAGGACATTACATCAAAGTTGGATCAGCCTGTAGTGTTTTTCCACTTTAATTTGGTGTGTGACTCCAAATCCAGGCCTCCATTGGTTAATAAATTTGATTTGCATTGATGATTTTTGTGTGATTTTGTTGTCAGCACATTCAACTTTGTACAGAACAAAGTATTCAATGACAATATTTCATTCATTCAGATCTAGGATGTTATTTGAGTGTTCCCTTTATTTTTTGAGCAGTGCTATACATATATATGTATGTATATATATATATATATATATATACATACATATATATTTATTTTATTTTTTTCATCTAAATCTGCAAGGGATATGAATAAATTTGGGATTAACTGTGTGCAGGCTTTTATCTCCTCAGGAGAACACCAGCATACTTTCCTCAGTAAGTGAAACTGTACCCTCATTTTTTCCTAATTAGAACACCCTGCACATTATAATCTACAACTATAATTTGGTTCATGACCGTCTGAAACCCACACAGAACTCTGCAAAAGCAAATATCTTTCCCTCGGCCCTACTTAAGGTATTTATATTAATTTTCACTTCGCTTTCTTCCCTTTAATACATTTTTCCAATTTCCATCCCACTGCGATAAAATATGCAGTCCCTCATCTCCACTTTAAACAGCAATGCAGAGGTCAGCAGAGAAGCATTTTAGTTTTTTGTGAAAAATGTGTCATTTGACGACAATATCACAGATAGAATATAAAATGTCTAGGAGGGAGCATCTGGTCAGAGATGGTGACTGCTACTGAGAATTGGAGAGTAAAATGATTCAGGTTACCTCTGGTTATTGCCTCTGGAAAAGTGATGGTAAATGGCAGAGCAATGAGACAGTAGATGAGGTAAGGAGTAGTTACACTGTGCTAACTCGTCTGGATATGACTCACTGGGCTTAATGTTGTTGCTCCCACATGATCCAGTCAGAGATCCATTTAGATAAGCTCTTCGGCGTCAGTGTGATTTCTATTAACCATTTTTGTTCTATTCTGGTCATTCTGATGCTCACAGCTCACTTATTTTGGGAAACATCAGTAGGTTGAGTTTCATTTCTTTCTTTTTTTTTAGTCAAGCCTTTTACAAATATTACTTCTGCGCAGCTTATAGGTGCAGCTAAACAAAATTCTTGCACATCATGATCCATAAAAACTCCAAACTTACATAATAATATTTTTATAATAACACTATTTATTTCCAAAAAGCAATGTTTGGCCTTTGTCTAGCTAATTAAAGTTACATGATTCTTATAAATATACAATATAGATCATTTTTGATTTCTAAAGAACAGCTAGTATATTTTCTAATTTTAGGTTTCAAAATAAAGAAAACATCGATCTTAAAGAAAGAAGATGGACAAGTTTTCTTCTATGAAAAATCTAGATTTATGGAAAATGATGTCAAAAAAGCAAATAGTTTGCAACCTAATGACCAAAGTTTATTAAAAAATTGCTTGCACCATCAGTCTTATTCTGTAGCGGAATGTTTATGCAAATATTGCATGAAAACACTAAAAAACAGCTAAAACTACCATTTTCATTAACTCAATATTGAAAAACTTTGCAGAGTTCTTTACAGTTTTTGGCCACGGTTATCAGGAGCCAATCTGGAGGGTCCTGGGACCTTATTGAAGCTCATGAAGTTGCAGACCCCCAGTTCTAGTGCAATTTAAGTTAATCAAACTTGATCAATCAGTCTAGTTAATAAACCTTTAATAAACATACACTGCCTGTCCAAAAAAAGTCGCCACCTGGATTTTACTAAGCAAATAGGCGCGAGCCTCCCATTGGATAATTACTGCATGAGCGATTATGTTTCAGCTGGCAACAACTTATTTAACCCCAACTGATGCAATGCGTTGCTTCTCAATTCTGAAACAACCATGTCGAAAGACACATCCCATGGTTGTGGAACAGATGTCAGTCTGTTTCAGAAGGGTCAAATCATTGGCCTCCATCAAGCAGAGAAAACATCCAAGGAGATTGCAGAAACCACCAAAATTGGGTTAAGAACTGTCCAACGCATTATTAAAAACTGGAAGGATAGTGGGGACCCATCGTCTTCGAGGAAGAAATGTGGCTGGAAAAAAATTCTGAATGATGTTGATCGGCGATAACTTAAACGTTTGGCGAAATCAAATCGAAGAAAAACAACAGTAGAAATCTGGGCTATGTTTAATAGTGAAAGTAAGAGCATTTCCACACGCACAATTCGAAGGGAACTCAACGGATTGGAAATGAACAGCTGGGTAGCCTTAAGAAAACCACTAATCAGTGAGGCTAACCGGAAAAAAGGATTCAATTTGCCAGGGAGCATAAAGATTGGACTCTGGAGCAATGGATGAAGGTCATATGGTCTGATGAGTCCAGATTTATCCTGTTCCAGAGTGATGGGCGAATCAGGGTAAGAAGAGAGGCAGGTGATGCGATGCACCCATCATGCCTAGTGCCTACTGTACCAGCCTGTGGGGCCAGTGCTATGATCTGGGGTTGCTGCAGTGGGTCAGGTCTGGATTCAGCAACAGTATGTGTTCAAAGAATGAGGTCAGCTGACTACCTGAATATACTGAATGACCAGGTTATTCCATCAATGGATTTTTCTTCCCTGATGGCACGGGCATATTCCAAGATGACAATGCCAGGATTCATCGGGCTCAAATTGTGAAAGAGTGGTTCAGGGAGCAGGAGACATCATTCTAACACATGGATTGGCCACCACAGAGTCCAGACCTTAACCCCATTGAGAATCTTCGGGATGTGCTGGAGAAGGCTTTGAGCAGCGGTCAGACTCTACCATCATCAATGTAAGATCTTGGTGAAAAATGAATGCAAGACTAGGTGGAAATAAATCTTGTGACATTGCAGAAGATTATCGAAACAATGCCACAGAGAATGCGTGCCGTAATCAAAGCTAAAGGTGGTCCAACGCAATATTAGAGTGTGTGACCTTTTTTTTTTGGTTGCAACTTTTTCTTTGGCCAGGCAGTGTATTTCTAAAAATAAACTTACATTGTGCTTCATGAGCTTTAAATAATTAAATATTCTTACTCGCTTGATTCTTTCAGCACACAATGTCTGCAACGGCTTTTTAGAGGGCTGAATAATAATCAGTCCATCACTGTTGTATGTAGTAGATGCTATCAGTACCAGGTCAGGTCTTTTTTTGCATAATATTCTGGATTACTGACATGGCATGGCAGGAGGCGGCACGCTTGTGGTTCTTTGTTTTCCAAATGAAATTCAAAATTTACTTCAGCAACAGTCCAGTCCCTTTTCTCCGTGGGCCATGTAAGATGTTTTATAAATTGTCTCTGAATCAGTAGAGTATCACCACAAAAAATGAGACCATTGTTGCCCATATCCAATATTATATTAATGATAATATATTATATTTTTTATAAAACTGCCCACAGACCCATGAAAAAGTTATCTTCCTGCACATCTGCGGCTGTAATATAGGCAAAGCTTTTCAATTACTGATGGATAGAGGTTCTAAGATTAAGCATAAGAATGCTTATGTATTTCACTCTAAACAAATCAGAAGTATTAAGAGTTTTGTAACCCAGAGAACACTGACCAAAGTGTCATGGTTCAGTTTTGGCTTCATATTTTAACTTGCAAATGTGTTCTTTATGTTATTGACTGCTTTTGTAACAAGTCCCTCCTTTAAGGACACTTTTGAGAGCAGTAAAAAGTTTTACCCAAAGTGTGTCGACTGTGAAGCATTACAACACAGCTGTATATATATTCCTCTCACACCCTTGGTAGAGTAAACACTCGCTCTCCCAAAAAAGCCAACTACTTAGGGCAAATGTGGGAGGAGAAGCAAGTCCAGCCTCCTGTCCCTCTCTTCTCCTCCCACTCCAAGTCTCACTGTTTTGCTGCATGTCTTCTTGCACACATACTGTGTTTTTTTTACTGCTCTCTATTCTCTCTGCCTAGTATTTACACTGCATTCATAAACACAGAAAAGGGCAAGTGCAGAAGGTAGCGTTTCAGGATAAGAGTTGTTCTTTAGGTAGAAACCCGTTTTGACTTAAGGTCTATCTGGATCAAACAGGAGGCACCTTAAATCAAAACAGGTTAAGAAATTGAGAATGTTAGATAGTTGGTTTATTAGCACACCCATTCTTAACCCAATACCTGTGAGCTGCAGCTTTATTTAAAATTATCTTACAAAAGAGTTATTCTAATGTCGTAAAGCAATAAAGAAAGGGTCTGACATGATGTAAAAAGCCTTTTCGAGATATAAGCATCTACAAATATTTTTACTATTTTCATTCTTTCACCCAAATTTTTTAATGTCAGTCCACAACTTCTGAATTAATTTTTTTTCTTACTAGAAGCAACTAAAACAACAGCTGCTCTGTGCTTTGGAAATAATCTCTGACTGTCCTCATGCAGCCGCCGGAACAGAAATCTTGACAACTTACCATGATAGTGGACCTGGCATCAAAGGCCACACGTTTGACCCGCTGGATGAAGCCATCACCCCCATATGCCTGCAAAAAAAGAGTTAAATGAGGACAGAAGAGCTACTACAGACTTAAATGGGAAAAAGGAAACATTAACTGGGCCTAAGTAGGGTTTTATCTATTTATTTACAAATTAAAAACTAAATGTAGTAACAGTGTGTCTCCTCCACTCATCAATACTGTAGATCCTGTACATCATTTTTAAAAACTGAGCTGTTTTACATTTCTTTAACAGGGATTTGTGTTTTTCCAAAGAATCATTTTATGTGCCCATCTCTAGTTTGTGTCCTGTTGTGTCAGCTTGGCTCCATCTGACCTCATTTTGTCTGTAAAAGCATCTGGGCTTCCAATGAGTGATGTGGGCTGATGCTAATTCATCAGGATGTCCAGTTAATTAGCTCTGCCCAAACAGGACCTTGGGAAATTTGCTGGAAGAGGGCATGAGGCAAATGTTTAGGTAGCAGCTGTTGCACACTGAGCTTGTGCTGCAGGAACATGCATGCAGAAGTTTTCACAATGCTTTTTTATAGCATGTAGCTTGAGCATTTCTTTCCCTTACTGGAAACGGAAAAGTATAGAGGGCCTGAACGCAAAAGCTGTTCATGTACCACAATACCGGGGAGCTCAAAATCTTCTACAAAAAACGACAGTGGAAAGTTGGAACAGACCACCATACTTGTCTATTTATGTCTAAATCAAAACTTACTATCTGTATTCCAGTGTTCACAGATTTTATTCATTCATGAGGGGAAAAAAATCTCCCATTCTTCAAGAATTCCCTGGAAACCCACAGCAACGTACTTTCCAACCACTATTATTCTGCATGTGTCCACATGAGAGAGAGGTTTGTGGCGGGCTTTAAGGTCATGATGAGGAAAGTCTGAAACCGTCCAGGCTTTGCCCGAAACTGGACGGAAGAAAACTGGAGTTTTCTGCTGCTGCCTGTTTGGTGGGAGGTGGTTTGTTTTTAAAAAGCAAAAAATAGCCCAGAAAAAAAAGGCGAGAGCCTCTGAATGTTTGGTTTATGGTTTCATACATCTGGTAGCTTCAGTGTAGAGCGGGAAAGAAACATGGAATTTATTTTCAACGTTATTACAGATCCATGTAGTAATCGGTCTGTTTGATTTAAAAGACTTGTACTTAATCTGTCCAAAGGCGACAGAAACTTGCAATCTAAACATGCGAAAGAGATTGCAATTTCTTTTGTTGTGCATATGTTCTTAGGATTTACAATGCAACACAACATGCCTGATTAATGAGGACCTCTGAGGTGATTACAATGGTACAACACAAGGGGAATAGGGTGAATGGGCTATTCTGAGCTGAAAGCATAAACAGAAAGCAAGGGAGGGAGACCAGAGAGGAGCCGAGGATTTTTACCTGTGCAGAACCGTTCAGAACGCTGCTGATGAATTGGACCAGTTCCTCCATGCCTTCAATCGGCTCGCTGGGCAGGAAGAACTGCTCGTTGGATGTGTTGAGGATGATAACAGAGGGCACTGTCACTTCCCTGAGAAAAAACCAATAGAACAAGGCATTTAATCTTCTTAACCTCCGCTCCACAGGGTGCTGTTATCAATGTGAATGGTTAGATGGGAACATAATGCAGTTATCTTATAGAACAAATTGAAATACAGATAATACAGAGATGTGATAAACAAATCCTTTGTACAGAGAGCAACCCAAGTTTTCCCACTAGGTTTCTTCCAAAGAGAAAACATCCAATAACAAAAGCAATCCTGTTGTTTCTTCTGTATTTAAAGCAAAAAGTGGGAAACTCAGGGGCTGTATCTGTTAGTCACAGCTAAAGACATAAGGAAACGTGAAACCTTGTTTTATAAACCCACTGCTACTGTAGTTCATCTTTTTTTAAATAAATATAAAAAAACCTGGAATAAAACAGCTATGAAAGGTTTTTATATCATATCCTGATATGTTAATCTGTAGAACTGAAAGAGGGTTTACTCTCTAACATGAAACACACATTTCATGTTAAATCAGCGTTTCTCAAGATTCAGTTTTTAAGAGTTCTCAACTCATTATTTGGCGATTTGTGAAGTTAAAAACAGCACCATTATGAACTTACTGCAGATATTTCATTGCAGCATTTTTCTAAATTGTATTTCCTTAAAACAAAATCTCGGGGGAGTATCCCCACTTGTTATCCCTTAGAGTGCATATCCAGTTTTCCAATTCATGTGACTACCAGGCAACTAGGACCAAGATTAAATATCTTAAGTTGGTTTAATTTTTTTTTCCCGTTTAGTCTGTATAGTTTAGAATAGAAAGAAAAATAATACTATGCTTCAACAAGTCAAATTAACATTATCATGGTTTTAGTGACAATAATGGGGCTTGGTGTTAGCTACCTCACTGTAGAAACCTAACTAGTTCTAACCTGCACTTTTACAGAACCACTTAGGTCCCGGCTCCAACACCAGCCCTGATCTAGCACTGGAACACGATGGATTTAAAAAACCGTTCCAGTAAATCACAGGACGTCCTCAAAGGAAGCCCCTCTGCCTCTATCCTGAGACCCCGTGGTCCACTCATCTTTAGTTTAGCTGAGGACTAAACAGTAACCTTCACTTTACACCCCTGAGCTGCCTAATCTCCACAAATCGGCAGAGGCATTATAAATCCTTGTGAGATAAGGAATAAGGTCATAAAGCAACTAATCCCTTTAACACACATCTTGTGGAGCACCAGAGCCCAGCTTAGATAAGGTATGCTGGTGCTTAGATGCACGCACACACACACGCACACACACACACACACACACACACATACACACACACAAACAGTCCATCACTTTGCTGCCACCTCACATCCCTGCGGTGGTAATCAACCCAACAACAAATTGCACACATGCGCACACATATCCATCAATGTCCCAATCCACCACCCAGCTGAGATCCAGAGCGCAAACACACATGCCCATGAGGTGGAGTCATGAACACTTCACTACTCTGTCCAACTCAGAGCTGCAACCACAAAAACACACAGACATAATGGATGCATTTTTTCACCGAAAATACACCATACTCCAACAGATGGCCCTCATTTAAACTAAATATTGATTAGCCTTTATGCCTCTAAGTGGGACTACAGGGGGCTCACAGCGATGATGAAGGGACATGACTTCTTTCCAAAATGGCTGCTTCATACTACGGCGGCCCTTAGAAGTCTACTATTATAAATCATTTCTCAACTTTTTCCGCATTTATCCTGGACAGTTCATCTGAAAAATCTATTAGAAGCAAATAAACCGAATGACAAAGAGATGTTCTGAAAAAATTAGTTTTGGACTCTTGCTAGGTGCTACCTAGATTGTAATTTTCCTCTCATGTAGTCCTTCTACTGTTTATTTGGATACCTTGGGTTCATTGTAATGCTGAAAAATAAAATCTCACGTCCACTTTAGCTTTTTTAGAGGACAACTGAAACTTTAGTTGCAAAACTGATTGGTGCTTGAAAAAGATTCAGAATTTCATCCACCTCGACAAAAAAAACAAGTTCTATCTAAAGAAAAGTAACCCCAGAGCATCAATGTTGCTTTTCTGCCAAACACATAAGGTTTTGGGATATTTTAGTCACATCTGAATGTTTTATTTGGAGGAAAAGGCTCCTGTCTTGCAACCTCTTCTCCCAGGCTTAGACATATGGAGAAAACATGAGATTGCTTGGAACACAAGAAGTTGGAAATTCCTGCATCTCTTCAGTGTTACTGTCAGTATTTTGACCAGTTTCTAATATTTTGGGAGATAAGTCCAGTTTTTTAAATTTCACTGCTGTCTTATAATTTCTTCAGTTATGGCAGGTTGTCCTCCCTGTGCCGTGGTATATAAAATTATGCTGTGGAACCTTTTACATCCCTCTCCTGACTAAAATTTTTTTTTAAAGTAAGACCATCTGATCTTTGTAGCCTTTCTGCAAACTCCGGCTTTAGCTAAAAGATACAAACATGGAAAGATCAGTAAAACCCCAGGTCATGCAGATTCAATATAACTAATGGTAGGCATGAGCTCAAGAAGACAACGCTGGAACTAAAACAGAGGCTGCTTCAACAAGCTAGTGGAAATGTTTGCATTTATACAAACAGGTTTTTGCATGTTTTTAATTTTATTTATTCATTATATTTATATTATACATATTCAACTGTGAATATGCTTGCAAAAACAGACGTACTTTGAGATCTGACCTCTCTTCCTGTTTGGTGACCACCACTTCCACTTTGCGTGTCAATTTTACAAAATTGGAGATGTACAAGTAACAAGGTTGTTGATGAAACCAGTCCAAACCTAACAGCACCAATAAACAATCACATTCAAGCAGAAGTTCTTCTTTTATACTGGCTGGTTTTAAGTTTGTGCACCCACTCCAATGATTCATATCTCTGATAAAAAAAGCCCCCCTACCACATAGAAGCTCTCATGTCTTTACTTTTTCTTTTACTTTACTTTTTCAATCTAAGGTGTTAGCAATAATCCTATAATAAAACAAACCCAAAGATGCCCTCCTGACTCCAAGTGGTGCTCGTCGGATATATGTGTGTATTCATGGGCATGTTTATGTGCCCCTAATGAAAGCTGGGGTCGCCTTTAGTGAGAGACAGACTGCTGCCAGACAGCGATCACAGCAATGACAGAAAGGGAGATAAAAAGCCGTCAGATTTATTTCCATGATCCTCCTAAGGGAAAGGATTGGTGGACAGGCCAGGATTTTGTTCCTCAAAAGAGGGCAATTAATCCTGCGCTGCAGCAGCCATATTCAGTGTCATGAAACCCTGTATTGTGCATGCTGCATGTTCGCATACAAAAGTAGAAACACTAATCATCCCTTTTATCCCTAAATATACTTACTTCATGTTTAACTTTAGGAGTCCCGGGACTGTGTCGGTTGGATTTGGGCACATTTCGAATCTACAGTCTACAATGTTCGCTGAATCGCTGACTTAATTACACAGGACTTAGGAGAGCACGCCTGCTATAATCTCTCTCCTACAAACAATAACATGCTCAAATTAAAATAACATCCAGCAGCGGACCCGTTACGCATGCAGGCTCTTACACTAAATTAAACAGACACGCATAACAAGGCACTAGAAGTTACTTGACACAAAACAGACAAGCGATCGCTGCAGCCCTGCTGGTCTATAACACTTATAGGGCTGAGTCTAATTAAAAAGTGTGCCATGTCAGATGGAGGGTCTCTCAGAGCATGACACCCTAACAGACGGACCCAGATCGGGTAAAAAGCTGCTGCAGCTGGATCTTCATTATTACCGCTGCTCTGTGGCAAAAATATGAAATGTAAGACCACCATAGATTTAATCTACTGATACAGTGCCTGGTATTACAACCACACACTTCAATGTAGTTTATGTGGATGTTATACAATAGTGCATATTTTTGAAGTAGGAAAAATAAGTGCGGGGTCTATTTGTATTCAGGCCTCTTTACTCTGACATTCCTAAAAACTGACAGGCTAGGCGAGGAGAACTTCATCACCTTTCACAGCAATATAGCTGCGTGTCTTTGGGGAAATTTCTCTACCAGATGGCACTTTTAACTTCTAACAGCAGGCTTCTTATTTTCCATAAAGGCCAGATTTGCGGATTGCACAAATAATAACTGTCCTGTCGACAGATTATTCCACCTAAGCTGTTGATGTCTGCAGCTCCTCCAGAGTCACTATAACCAATTTGGCTGCTTCTCTCATTAATCCTCTCCTTACCCTGCCAGTCCGGTCAAACGTTTTAGATACACTCTCTCACTTAATGGGTGTCTTTATTTTCATGACTATTTACATTGTAGATTCTCACCAACGGAAACAAAACTGTGACTGAACACACATGGAATTATGCAGTAAAAAAAAAACTGTGTAATCACTCTAAATATTTTTATATATTAGATTCTTCAAAATACCCACCCTTTACTTTAATTGCTGCTTTGCTCTCTTGGTATTCTCTCCATGAGCTTCATGAGGTGGTCACCTGAAATAGTTTTCCAAAAAGCCTTGAAGGAACTTTCCAGAGGTTTATTGAGAGACAACCAAAGGTTAATATTTCAGTCATCCCAGCAAAGGGCGGCTTCTTTAAGGAATCTAAAATAAAATAAAAACATAATTATAAGTTCTACATAATTCCATATGTGTTCATTCACAGTTTTTTGATGCCTTCAGTGAGAATCTCCGTAAACTTTTGACCGACAATAAATATATATATATATACACAGGGGTTGGACAATGAAACTGAAACACCTGTCATTTTAGTGTGGGAGGTTTCATGGCTAAATTGGACCAGCCTGGTAGCCAGTCTTCATTGATTGCACATTGCACCAGTAAGAGCAGAGTGTGAAGGTTCAATTAGCAGGGTAAGAGCACAGTTTTGCTCAAAATATTGAAATGCACACAACATTATGGGTGACATACCAGAGTTCAAAAGAGGACAAATTGTTGGTGCACGTCTTGCTGGCGCATCTGTGACCAAGACAGCAAGTCTTTGTGATGTATCAAGAGCCCCGGTATCCAGGGTAATGTCAGCATACCACCAAGAAGGACGAACCACATCCAACAGGATTAACTGTGGACGCAAGAGGAAGCTGTCTGAAAGGGATGTTCGGGTGCTAACCCGGATTGTATCCAAAAAACATAAAACCATGGCTGCCCAAATCACGGCAGAATTAAATGTGCACCTCAACTCTCCTGTTTCCACCAGAAGTGTCCGTCGGGAGATCCATAGGGTCAATATACACGGCCGGGCTGCTATAGCCAAACCTTTGGTCACTCATGCCAATGCCAAACGTCGGTTTCAATGGTGCAAGGAGCGTAAATCTTGGGCTGTGGACAATATGAAACATGTATTGTTCTCTGATGACTCCACCTTTACTGTTTTCCCCACATCCGGGAGAGTTACGGTGTGGAGAAACCCCAAAGAAGCGTACCACCCAGACTGTTGCATGCCCAGAGTGAAGCATGGGGGTGGATCAGTGATGGTTTGGGCTGCCATATCATGGCATTCCCTTGGCCCAATACTTGTGCTAGATGGGCGCGTCACTGCCAAGGACTACCGAACCATTCTTGAGGACCATGTGCATCCAATGGTTCAAACATTGTATCCTGAAGGCGGTGCCGTGTATCAGGATGACAATGCACCAATACACACAGCAAGCCTGATGAAAGATTGGTTTGATGAACATGAAAGTGAAGTTGAACATCTCCCATGGCCTGCACAGTCACCAGATCTAAATATTATTGTGCCACTTTGGGGTGTTTTGGAGGAGCGAGTCAGGAAACGTTTTCCTCCACCAGTATCACGTAGTGACCTGGCCACTATCCTGCAAGAAGAATGGCTTAAAATCCCTCTGACCACTGTGCAGGACTTGTATATGTCATTCCCAAGAGAAATTGACGCTGTACTGGCCGCAAAAGGAGGCCCTGCACCACACTAATAAATTATTGTGGTCTAAAACCAGGTGTTTCAGTTTCATTGTCCAACCCCTGTATGTGTATGCTTGGACCCGGGTCTCGGCAAAATTTCATTATGGTGACATAATGACAATAAAGAATCTCGAATCTTGAATAAAATTCTAAAAGATATTATGCAATACTGTGTTTTTAAGGTTGTTTTGTTTTGTTTCTGTTTTATCATCATTACTCATTACTTATGTATTTTCTATTACTTTTTCTTAATTTTTGTGCAATAAGGACATAGAACCTGTCATTTTGTTGTATGTGACATATAATGTCACATACAACAGAATTACAAATTGCAAATGCACATCACAAAAAAAAAACAAAAAAACAGGTATAATATGGAAGCTTCTGCTTCAATTCTTTAAATAGATCTTCCCACTACACGGGCCTGTCACATGCAGCACCGTGGGCATCTTTTCTGTTTTTTTGAGCACCAGTGACTGATGACAGATGGTTAAAGATGCCAAAAAAGCAGTGGTAGGAAAAACGACAGCATTTCTGTGCAATTGACTTATCCTCAACAGAGAGCATCCTTAATGGCAAAGGCCGGCATTACAAGCCGCTGCAGAACTAGGAAAGTGGCTGCACGAAGGTAACATGAGGCTGAAAGAGAGGACGGTGACAGGAAAAAGAGAGAAGGAGGATGGAAGTGAGACACTCACCCCATGATGAGGCTGTTAATGTAGTCGTTTCCATCCATGTGGCCAAACTGGAAGTCTCTGGAGATGCAAGAACAATTAGAATTGTTATGACCAAAAGATTAAAAAAAAGGGGGTAAAATTAACTCTATCTCCTGTCTCTGTGGGCTATATATTATTAGCACAAACCAGGACAGTATTTTAAATGCACAATATCACACAAATAGAAAACTTGGTTAAAAGTACTATTATGTTCCCGCCGCTGAAAACAGAAGAACGCTTTGGCACTATGGGAGGGAAGAAAAAAAAGAAAACATCCCCAAAGCTCCATCCTGTGCCGTCCCCCTGCTTCTCCTCATCTCCTTCGCCACAGAAAAGACTTGGGTTATTTATCTAAATGATAAGGAAGGAGGAGGAATTCAATTTGTACCTTATTGTACTGCACTATGTCTGAGAAGAGCACATTGTGAGCAGACGAGGGAATGGTTGGGGAGGGCTGCACAGGAAAAGAGAAGCCGGTGACTTCGGCCGAATGACTGATTACGGCGGCCTACACACATACATTCTATTCATTTTGAATCATTGCTACATATTGGACGATCATCCCCTGGGCGCTAAACAATACCACACGTGCTTCTACGAATGGCATGATTATTAGACTGAACAAAAACATAATACATTTTGTGGAGGCAAAAAAAGGAAAAAAAGCCCTCAATCAATGTTTGAGGTAATCGTACTGACAATAGCAAACCGGACTGGGAATAAAACTCATCATAAAATAAAACCCTGCTCTGGAAAATGAGATATGGATCCGAATGAGCTGGAAAATTATCTATATCTCAAGAGCGACAGAAGTGAGGAAATGCAACAATGAACATTTGACATGGAAAGGAAATAACCTTTCATTTTTACTTCTTTAATAGTAACTTGCCACCTAATAATTTACATTTTAGCAGACCACCCTGCTCTGCCAGTCCAGGGGCTCTCTCCCCCACCATTGACAAACGAGCAGCCCTGCCAGAGTACATCATTTTCATGATGTACCCGGAACAGGTCCGACTTAATGCCGACAATGCCAACCAGACTCCTACTCCACCCTCCGCCCTTAGGCCAGGGATTCAGTACTGCTGCAGGTGGTGGGCCCACTGGAAGATGGCCTTGCGTCATTTGTCCAGGCTTGGCCCAGTCGGATCCCGCAAAGAGCGACCCGGCCACCAAGCTCTTGGCAACGAGACCCAACCCCAGGCCTTGCTCCAATGTGGGGACCCTGCTCTGCCGCACCAGGCCACGATTCGTGGTTCATTATCCCCATTTTCATGAAGGCTTCTGAATCGCTTTGTCTGGACCATCACCTGGAGCCTGTTTGCCATGGGAGACCCTACCAGGGTCATTTTGCCCCAGAAAACATAGCCTCTGGAATCAACAGGGCACTCAAACACGTCCACCAAGTTAAGTACATTAAGTTATCCTTTTTTAAAAGATTGTACGCAATATTTAGATTTTCTGAGACACTAAATTTTGGGTTCTCGTACCCATAATCGTCACAATTACAAGGATTGAAATGTTTCACTCTGTGTGTAATAAATAAAAGATATGAGTTTCACATTCTGAAAGTTTTCACAATATTCAACTTTTAGACGTACCTTTACGTCTGTATTCCAACTACCTCAGAAGTTGAAACTTGTAACCAGGCTGACTACAATCAGGAACCTTTGTCTATTCAATTGAAAAATTTTGAACTTTTTCACGATATTCTAATTTTCTGAGATATACTTGAACACAGTAGACCTAGCAGTGTGCATGACTGTAGTAAAAACACTTAGTATTAGACTTTATTGGCCATGGAAAAAAATAAAACCCTTGGAGATGAACTAGCTGCCTGTTGGTGACTGTCAGTTAAGTACCACAGTAAGAAATATAAGTCGTGTTCCTAACTGTAAGACAATTACTGGAACGTTTATTTTGTTGTGTCTTCAACAGAATATGCTGACTTTCTACACTAGAATACTCAGTCTCGCTTTCTTTACACATGGCTTATTTCCAATTACTCAGTTACAGAATTTAATATGCAGGGTCTAGATTACAGCTGCGCTGGACTGGAATGTACTGAAAGGAGATTCCTAGATTTGTGGACTTCATCTATACAGTGCAATGAGATGACTTGTACATTTCAGCTACACAACCTGAACCAAACTGAACGTGTTGGAGACGCACTTAAACCCACACCATGCTGTTGCTCCCAGTTAGATGTTCGGTGGAGGTTACGTTGTTCCACCTGTGTTACTGAACCTAATCAACAAATGTCTAGAGGCAGCATGGTGGAACAAGCCACGTTGAAAAACAGAGGCTGTCATGTTACATGTCATGCCTCTGATTCTTCCATGCTGGAGAGCTATTTGAAAGGACACGCTCGCTTCACTGCTTCGCTATTGCACAGTGTGAATAAAACAAAGGCGAACTGAGGGAGCACAGCATTGGTTGGAGGGGGCTTATAAATTCAAGAAAAATCCTTTTTTGGGTAATGTTTGTTTTTAATGTGCTCAAAATAGATCTAAGGCACAAGCACGCAGATACTCTTACAATTTACCAGAAATGATCATTTAAGGAGAAACAATATGTTTGAGGATTAAAGCTCTCATCAATGTAAACAATTATTGTATGAATTAAGGACCATTTAAATGAACAATTACAGCCAACTACTATAAAGCTAATCCTAAAAAACTTGCTTTGTGGTTGCTAGCACGTAAGCTACTAAACTTTGTCAAATTTACAGGCCAAAGGTCAGAAAAGTTTAATCAGCTTTTACTTTATAAGTATATAATTACTATCCTTAAAACTGTTTGTATTAATGTTGCTAATTCAGATTAGTGATTAAGAAATTGAATGGTAAGCTATGAAGCTGTGTGTAAGTTTTTTCAACTTATAAACATCTTTAGGATTCCGATATAGCCAGGATTCCTAAACAGTCTGGAAAAGCATACAATTTTATGTTTTTTCCAGGTCTGGATAAATATGGAATAACAAAAAAATAATACATATCTTATTTGTCAAGATATTGCATATCTTCACATTATTCCCTGTTTAGTTGCCTGAATATTGTATCCATCTGTCATTTCTTCCATCCCTCCATCTATCTGCCCATCTATCTATCTATCTATCTATCTATCTATCTATCTATCTATCTATCTATCTATCTATCTATCTATCTATCTATCTATCTATCTATCAATTTGTATAGCCATTCATCCATCCAAACCATGTATTAATTTGTAAAACCATTCATCCAAGAATCAGGCAATCCACCCATCCATCCCTCCCTCCCTAAATAAGAGCAGTTAGAGTAAATTGGAAAACCAGCACTGTGTAGTTATGGGGGCCTAAAAGCAAAACAATGAGATCCTTAAGAAAACATATTCTTGGATAATTTGAACATTATAAAATTCTAAACAATGTACTGGTTTAAGAAATGTGTTTGCCAGGGGTCTCATGGCCTTTAAACTGGGAATTTGGGGTTTCCAAAGTCTTTTATGGATAGAAATTATGGCTCAGAGATCTTAGTTTGTGTGACTTTGCGATAAAGCTTTTAATTTTAGCAGCAGCTGGCAGATCAAAGCCAAGACAAAGCAACATGTGCATGAATTCCAGCACATGCATGCCCACCAACTGACGAGAAGCAGAGTACCGTTTGCCCACGCGCAACGAACGCCACAAATAGCGGGTGAGCTGAATACCACAACACTGCATCAAACTGCATCGGCTCATTCGAATGTCAGCCTCCTCCTGTGATCTCCATGTACTGCCTCTACCTACCACCGGGGGCGACACTGCAGCCAGCGACTTGTAATTACAAACTCCGTTTAGGTGTGTCAGAACCCTGCAGGTGGCTCTGATCTCAGTGGGGGGAAACTCAAACTCTGATGTCTTTGAGGGGAAAAAAACAGCACAAGGTAGTGTGGCAGATAGATCCCTATCATCAATTATACCACTGAGTAATTCAATCAGTCCTAATGGGAATGCCTGGAGAGGCAGAAATGCTTTGATCACGGCGGGTTGAAGAGGACATCTTTATTCAAACGCAGCAGCCACTTCAGCACGGTACATTCCTGCTTTAACCAGAATCCTTCAGCTGAAGGATGACCCACCAGCAGTGCTTTGAATTAGCCCACTGTGCACATTCAATAAAAAACACCTTCATTTGACAGCCCTTTGTTAAAAATCTGCCTCTTCCCCCCCTCATCTCGGAGCAAAAATAACTTGTTCTGAAATTATACATTGCTTTGTTTTCATTTGCCTTGTTACAGAGTACCGCTCCAGCATGAGAACAGGTCGAGCAGCGCAGCACGCAACATAAACAGCCCGGTACAGAGTTGTTATCGTGCAGAAAAACAGAAAATTATGCATTAATAAAGACTGAGCTGCGCCTGTGACTGACAGCTGAAAAGAACACCTATATTTGGAAGCTGACATTTCACATAATTACCTTTCTACTGAACAAACGCTATAAAAAAAGAGAAAAGAAAAACAGACATGCCCTGACAACAGCATAAACTTGCTTGTGAATAGACTGGCAGCATCTCCCCAGTCCTGAAATAAACCTATAAATTGGATTTTCATCTCTGACCTCGTCGTGTCTTCGTGCCTCACCTGTTAAACTGTTCTCTGTATTCCATCGCCACCCGCTGCATCAAGGTCTTTAATCTAAAACCAAATGAGAAGAGAGTGAAAAGCCACATAAGTCAGAGCCCATCCCTTCTTTTTATTTTTTATTTATTTTTAGCCGCTGGCTGCAATTTGTGGGAAGCTCCAAACAATAACAGCCAGTCTTATCTTTATTTGAAAGCCACAGACCCAATTGCAGCTATTGCATAGAGTTTGGGGCACCATTTGTTTATACAGGGCAGTGCTTTTAAATTTCGGTGTTCTCTTTACCTGCCGCTCTCCTCCTTGGGGTCCTTGTCGTCGATGACCGCGATTGCCACCAGTTTGCCTGCGGGAGGAAGGCAACGATAAATAAAATAAAATAAAAAAATCACAGAAAAAGACCATGAAGACCATTAGAAACCAGTTAGACACTCTCTGGCAGGAGGGGTCCTACAAAACTTTTTTGTCAAAATTACTTTCTTCTCTTAAATGTTTAGAGACAATATTTAATATAAGTATGGTTGGAATACTTCACGGTGGATTTACAGCAGATATTTCAGACTTTATGGATGAACGTGTTGACGGACGTGCAGGTGAAAGGGTTGCTGGGTGAGCGTATGGGTGGACAGATAGATGTGTGGATGCATGCATGGATGGATGGACTGATGGATAGCATTTCCCGTTTTTATTTTCCATATTAATGCAGACCCGGCAAAAGCACTCAAATTCCAGGCCGAAGGAACCCTGTGGGAGATGCTTCTTCGCTCGATAGGGAAAAGATAGGAAGAGGCATGGAGGGTGATTAACCCATTAATCACTCGAACATTAAACTAACTTTAACTTTCTGCTCCATTGTGCAGGAAACAAGTGCTCACTCAGTAGCAGAGCTATTTAAGTGCCATTCAAAACCAAAACTCATGACATGACACATAGGTCTAAAGAAAAAACTAAACTCTTACACAACTTAAAAAGGTCTCTTATTTAAGCTGCTATGGTTTGAGGCAGGAAGCCTTGAGATGAGAGAGGCAGCCTGCCCCCTGCTGGCCACTGATGCAGAACGGTTGTGTAGAGAAAGTGGACAGTCTGGAATCAGGAGAAGGAATAAATACTTGCAATGCAGAGAAGAAGTATTCTTTATGGCTGAGTTTTTGTGTGTTTTTCTCCTGCAGTACGCCTGTCTTCATGGGAGTTTCACAAGTGGGAATGTGCATAATTAACTGTAGCCAGTCTTTGAGAACGTAACAAGGTAAACAGGATCCACTGGTGCTGCAGCTACATTTTCTGCAGACCTAGAATAATCAACATAGAAACATGATTCATCAGTGGATTGTTTGAAGGAGTTCTGGGATTTTGAAACATCAAGGTTTTTCTTTTAATCTGGGAGACACTTTCTCTTAGGTTAAGGAACAACCTATTCTCTTTTCATGAATTATTTATATAGAGGTTTTAAATATTATCCAGTGATTTAAATGGATTATTTTTCTAACGCTTCCTACAGTAAATCACCTAAACACCCCAATATTCATTATCTAACTCACTCGTGTGTTACACAACTACTCCTGGTTTATAAAGTTCTGTGTGTGATGACTACGTCCTTAGAAATGCTTGCAGCTCATTAAGCAATCACAGGTTTTCACAGCGAAATACAGGTACAAATGTTGACAAAATCATAAAGCGCCTCACTTTTCACTGCAGAGACCACAATTATAGTTACAAATAAAGCAGCTCTGTAACATGATTATTACAGTCCTCACTGAAGGCTTCTTAGGATGATTAAAGAATCTCCAGCTTTAATGAAATATTAATCAGATGGAAAATTAAAATAAAAAAATATGTATTTAGACATTAATATTACTGAAGTACTTTGTGCTTTGAGTTGTCAATTTTATTTCCATTGTTGACATTAATCTATTTATGAATTTATTGCTGCTTCTTTTGAATGGTAAAATTTATTGTATTTGTTTAAGTGTCACTTAGCAAGTTGAAGAGGAACCAAACATTTCACAAACAATTATACCCTTTGTTCTTTTGTCCTTGTACCCTTTGGGAGAACCCCGTGTCATATCAGATTAGTGATTATAGTCATATCAGAAAAAAAACTTCTTGGTTGAATGATTGAAACTTCAAATCCAAATCTGCCAGGGGTATGACAAATTTTGAGCCTAAGTCTGTATAAGGGGTGAAAAATAAATCAGTTATAGCCCTGAACTTTATTTGACCATCCCGGATTTGAGAATTTGATACTCAGAGACCATTTAGCCTACATCACACTCCCAGTTGAACAAAGCTTAATGGATCCGTTTCATCTTTATCTTCAACCGTCTCAGACTTTATAAAATGCAGCATTAATTGGACCTCAGCAATGGAAAGTCAAGATGTTTTTTTTTTTGTTGCTTTTTAAATTTTATTTTTTATCAAAAATAAATTCGACATAGGAGATTCTGTAGTGTTAATGTATAATATGCCTCTGCAATATCACTTAGAGATGTATTAATATTCACCACTTTTTCAGTCCTGAACTCTCCGCTATCAAGTCTCTCTGGATGATATTTGGTGTTATTTGTGACCCAGAGATGGAGAGCAAACACTCAAATACAAAGCTCAGGGTTGTTTTTTTCCAGGTCCATCTTGAAAGCTGAGAATCAATTCAACCTCCTCCATCATTATGAGTGAATTAATTTTCACCCGGGTCAAGATGTTTTGGATTCTTAATGCCCAAGCTCTGATCATCTCTCACATCAAAGGTTCTGGATGAGAATGAGATCATGCTTCATGTTTTAATGCAACAGAGAATTTCTGAAGAACTTGTAAACGCCCAAGACCATCAAGTAAAAAAATTGTTTGCTGCAAGCTTAAAGACCCGTTCGGTGATGTAATCTAATTTAATTCATCCATCAGAGATCTCACATTGTTTTCTCCCGAAATCTGCCAAAGCATCTTCAGAAACTGTAGCCAGCTTTAGTGACTATTATTTACCCAGCTAGTTTGGAACTCAAATCCAGAATTAATATGCAGCAAATGAGACATTCATGTGACAAATGTAGGAAAATGAGAGGAAATGAAAATTGATACGTGCCAGAGGATACACGTTTTCTGATTCTTCTGTTTTGTTATTGTGCTTGTCTGTGCTTCTGATGAATAACCTTCCAATATTCCAGTGCACGGCACCATAAAATGCTTTTTAATCTTGCCAAACATATTTTGCTTTCAGTATTCAACCAATTCATCCCCGTCTGCCTCTATGTCCTTTAAATCCTAGCACTTAAAGAAACCTAAATTAAACTTTCAGGCTCTTCATTGATTTTTTGGGTCACGCCAGTATTTAGATGTGGGCACCAAGTTCTGTCAGGAAGACTTATGATGTGTGTGTGTGTGTGTGTGTGTGTGTGTGTGTGTGTGTGTGTCTGTGTGTGTCTGTGTGTGTGTCTGTGTGTGTCTGTGTGTGTGTGTGGGGGGGGGATTTCAAGCATAAAATGTCATTCCAGCAGCTCCACTGAGCTGAAGCCCATGAAATGTGATACTCGGTTGAAAAGAGTCCAGAAACAGGGCTCCTGACAACTTTTTCTTTTTTAAACTTCCTTCAGACATTCACATGAATCAAAACCGCAAACAATGTTTATCCAATTAAGGTGTTTTAGCAAAGGTTTAAGAAGCAGGACGTCTGGCTTAAAGGCGAAAGAAAGCAACTTTAATTGGCCTGAAAGGCATCAAATTGTAAGCACTTACACACAAATATATATATATATATATATATATTCATACAGAGACCATACATACGTATTATATATATGGCACAAAAAAGTAAGAACATTTGATTTATACTAATGTTTTATGTTGTAAAAATGCTTTTTGCTAATAAAAAGGCAGAGCTGGCCCGGATGCCCCCTCGATCCAGTGCAGGTGGTGGGAGACAGATGGACTCTAGCAAAAAGAACACTGACATATTTTTATTTTTTATTTTTAGATTTTTTTGCCTTTGTGTGCATGCTTCCATTTGCCTATCACTCCTCTGCTGGTACACCTGAATCTCCCCACTGTGTAACAATAGAGACTATTTCTATTCTATTCTGTTCTATTCTATTCTTTTTACAATTGGAAAGCTTCTTTGTTTCCCCTTAAAAGCGATGCCACGTTTGTGAGGAAAATGCATGTGTGGGTTGAGTAGCGGAGATAAGTATATGGGTTGCACCCAGGAATAACTCACCAAATCCTCTTTTCCAATACAAAACAGCTTTTAACGGAGTCAGTGGGATGGTTTTTGAGTAGCATATCTTTGTTGCTGGAAAAAGAATTAATTTCAACACTGTAGCGGATATAAATGCAGAAAGATACGGAGATGAGATTCTGCAACCAGTGCCAATCCCAGGTCTCCAGTCTTAGAGACTGAACTCTATCCTCCAAGATATCAATGCTCACCCCAAAGAGCAAGGTTGATCAAAAACTACCTCAAGAATTTGGGGAGAGGACTGAAGGGCCTCCAAGTAGTACAGATCTTAACCTCATTAAATACTTGTGGGATCCACCTGGGTGTGCTGTTGGTGCCAGAGTGACCAGCCCACAGCAGTGCGTGACCGATCTTGTGACCAGCATTAGGAGGAGATGCCAGTTTTGAAGTGACTGTGTACGGTTCTCTCACCCGCAGCTGAGGCATGTGTTTGCTGAATAAATAAATAAATAGTTAAATTGGTAATCTGTATCGTTTCTTCAAAGCTCAGTCATCCAATCCAATAGAGGGCCAGTAGGCTGTTTTGATTGAAAGCAGATTTGGCAAGGCTTCTATGCGTAAAAAACACACCCAGCTCTGCTTTCTTAACCCACAATTGCATTTTCTTTACAATTGAGGCACAATTTAAAAGGAAATTAACAAGCTTTCCAAAGACATAACAATTATTACCAAGAAGTGTTTAATAAGAAAGAAATAACTGCCCAGACACAAATTTCCTTGCATTTTATGTGAAGTTTATAAAATACTGTGCACGCCTAACCTGTTTACACTGGGCTTCCAAAAGAGAAATTTCCTCAGGTTTTTTGTAGCTCCATCATAATTTGTCTTGGCCTTAAGGTTTTGTTTTTTATTTTTTGGTTTATTTTATATTAAGTTATATTGCCCAACCGTAAGAAAATATCTGGCATTTAAATTCAAAAAATATAATCAATCAGAGACAGGACCAAAATAGAATCTGATTTAGAAATAAGAACAAATCCAGCAAAAATCCAAATAAGGACCTGAGAGAAGAATTGTACATGCACAAAGATTTGGTTCATAACTTGTTGGGATTTCTGGTCATTTCACCAACTCACTATTTCACACGTTTATAGCTTTGGTCATTTCATACCAAACTTCTGGAGGTACAAAGGAGTCCTCCGGCCTTTGACATTTCATAACATTTGGGAATCAGTTCATACAATTCGGGATGCTTCATAGCTGCTTTGACAACAAATTATTTAAAGTAATTTTCTGTAATCTGTGATGAGATCTTGTGCTGTGTGGTCCAGCTAAATTAAAACGCCACAAAATTTCTAATCAAAATGAAGTCTGTCTCCCCAATATTCAGGTGGTTTTGGCAAGTGACTTTGTCTTGTAAGCAAGCCTAGGCTACTATTACAGGCCCCAGATATGGTAACTATTTAAACTTGACATTTTCTGCCTTTATTTTAGCACAGGGGTCCCCAAGCCCTGAACTCCTGCCAAAATCCGGACCCAGAGAGCAAATTTTCCGGACCGCAAAACATTTTCTCATTTACTCTGTAGACATTTTATTCCTGCCAGCTGCTGGGTCTGACTTTTGAACAGGCACAACGGGCAGCTATGTAGGTCAGCGCTCCAAGTCAGCTGGTGGCGGTAATGCACCACATTTGTTGTATGCCCACCACCAGAAAATGACAAAGAAGAAGCTATGGGTCCTTGAACGCGGGTTCCTAATGCCTGTTTTCCACTGGCTCGCTTTAGCCGGTGTGGCTCCACTCCACTCGGTCTCTCTCTATTCGGTACGGTACCAGTTGTGTTTCCACTAACCCACTGATGGATGGAGCTATGGTGGCTGCAGCCCCACCTCCACTGTGGCGCTATTAACATTACTGTTAAAAGCTGATAAGTTACTAGCTTGGGAGCTCACGCTTGCTGACAGTACAGTGGCTTGGGGGTGCACAGTTGAGTGAGTAAAAGAAGATGGCTTTGTCAAAAATACATGAAGTGTACTATGAAAATCACACATTTAAAGATGAATAAAAAGAAAAATTTGCCTTTTTTTTTATTTTCGTCCGGTGTAAGGCCAGTCTGCCTTATATGTTCTGAATCAATTGGACTAATAAAGAGTGGAACTCTAAAGAGACATTATGAAACCAAAGATAAGTACTTCAACCAAAGCCTGGGTCTGACTGTAGGACAAGGAGAATAAATTAACTGAGGGGACACTATGAGCGAGCTACACGGCTGATAACTCAGTCTCTTACGGCACAACAGCGAGCATATGTCTTCACAGCTAGTACAGTGGATTTTAGGAAAACTCAAAAAGCCTTTCAATGACTGGGAAATTATCAAAGAGTGCATGGAAGCTGTGAGAGAAACACTTTAGATGGAAAAGGAGGACAACAACTTAAGGAAAAAGTTAAGCAAATTGCCATGTCTGCCAAAAGCACAACAAGGAGATCAGAACTGTTATACCAAGATGTACAGACCCAGCTCGACTGTCCCATTCAAAGTGAGTTTAATATTGGTACTTAAAATAGATTGCACTGTTCTGTTCAGCAGATGATTTCATGGGCATACGAATAATTGATCAGTAGTTAAAAAACAAAAACTCTAGTGTTAATTAAATGTTAAATAAAAATGAAAGAAAACACTTTTGTCAGTTAATTTAAAATGGTCGGACCCCAAAGTGTTTGGATGATGGAGGTAATGGCTCTCCTGCTATTTTAGTTGTGGAACCCCATTTAAGGATCTGATTTTCAAGCAGGTAAGGAACTAGTTCATGCTTTGACACGTTTCACTGACAATGTCTCCTCCACCAGGGGTGTCCAAGTTCAATCCTCAAGGAATACTGTCCTGCAACTTTAGATGCATCGCTTCTCTGCTGGGAAAACCCCCTTTCATCAGAGATTCCACCGACATGTATTTTATACATACATGGAGTTTGGGCTGATTGGATGATGCAGGTGCCATTTCGCTATTAAAAACACAGACACACGATTTTGAATCGGTCCACATTTCTTTCTCCCCTGTAGCTGAATGAGAAACCGTAATGTTTAACGTATCTGAGTTTAGAGATAGCTGGGAGTCATCTCTGTTGTGTTTTGGTGCCACTTTCTAAAGTTGCGGTACAGATGTTGCATTTCCCAATGTTTGGTACCAGATATTTTACACTAGACATTTTAGGTATGAATACGTGTACCGTACAATTTTTTTCTTGAAAAAAGACCGTCCAAGGTCAGAAAAAGCAAAATATGAAGAAATAAAGAAGGTTTACACAGTATTGTGTTGTTTTTCCTCTACAATTGGACATCAGTAAGTATTTCACGGAAGCATCAGGGTTAACCCTCTTGCCTTAAGAAACTAAACACAGAAAAGCTAGGCATCAAATTGCACACCTTGTTAGATTCCAGCCACTTTATCCGGTAAGCAACAGCTTCTATAATGTTGTAGTAAAAGGTCCATAAAGGAAGAAAATACTTTTCCTAATATTAGAGAAGTACTGCTTTTCTGCACTGAGCATCATTTTACTGCTGTTTAAGAAGCAGTTTGCATTTCAGTTTTGAGCCTAAATTACCTCTACAAGGAAAATAGTTTTTGAACAAGAACAACAATGGCTTTTTCTGCAGGGAAAAGAGACTCTTCCTCTCTTAGAGCAGAAATAGCTGCAACAGTACTGATGTAGCTGAACAAGCTCCTGATAACAGCAGCTCCAAGATATTTGACTTTCAATTTCAAAGCTGCCCTGTGGCAAACTACATGTTTGAGGGTGGGGCTGCTAAACATTAGGGCGTCTGTTATACAACATCTTCCTGACAAGCTTCAAATGATTTATGCTTGTGTTTTAATGTGGAGTTTGAAAATGCTTACCAGCATCTTTGGTCGTAAAGAGGAGCCATATGCACGAAAAACCTCAGCTATGGCTCACAATACAAAGCAGACAAGTATTAAAATGAGCCTCCAAAATGTGCCTGATCTCCGATTCGTCTGGCAATAAACTATTAGAAAAATATAATAAATGTACAGCTCCAAGCAGAAGTTTACATACGCTTATAGGCACGAATGTCATTAATTTGGAGTTTTAATGATGCATTTTGCTCTTTTTTAGGGTGAAATGAAACATAAAAACCTTAAATTACTTTAAAAACCATCAAGAAGTTTCTGGCATAATTCGGGCTAAATATTTCACCAATTCTTTTTCCTAAATGGTGGAGCCACCTGGCTTTTACGCAGAGTCCATATATTTTACATAGGGGTTTAGGTCTGGGACTTTCCAGAAACTTTTCCACCAACCTGCTTTATCCCTTCCAAACACAGCATTGATGAGTGTTCGGGATCATTGTCCTGGTAGAACACACCGTTCTGTCCAAGTTTCAACCATATCACCCAATCTGTCACTATCAGGTGAAAGGAAATTTGTTAGGATGTTCAAAAACAACCCAAGATGGCTCAATCCTGCCTTGATTTGGAAAATGCTGGAGTGGAGACAGTTTAATATCACCATGATCACAATGTATTCTGAGGAAAGATTTATGGTCTGACGAGAAAATGGTTGACTGTGGCTGATTGGCCACAATGACAAGAAGAATGTTTGGAGAAACCAATCTGAGGCTTTCAAACCAAACAGGCCTGCAACAATTGTCAAGCATGGTGGTGGTAGTATTAAGTGGTTTGGCTGTTTCAATGCCAGTTACTGATGCACTCCACAAGGTGAATCTGAAGATGTAGATGGAGGACTACCTCGGATTTTTGCTGAAGGACATTTAACCAAATACTTCTGTGATGCGCTTGGCTGTGTGCTGCTGGTGCCTACCCCACAGCAGTGTGTGACCAAGCTTTTGAATAGCATTAGGAGACCGGGCAAAAGTTTTAGAGCCACTTTCTCGTTTAATGGTTTTCTTTATATTAATGAGTATTTACATTGTACGTAGATTCTCACAGAGGGCATCAAAACTGTGAATGAACACATGGAATTATGTTGCAAAAAAGAAATTGTTAAAGAACTTTGTTTTTTTTATTTTAGATTCAGTCCTTAAAGGGGACTTATTACGCAAAAATCACTTTTTGATCATTTTTATACTTCTGTTTGGGTGTCTAATGCTTCTACAAACAGTCCAAACAGTCTTTGGCTATAAATGAATGTATGTGACGTCACAATTACACTGGCACCTAGCAACTTTACCTGAGTCCCGCCCCTGACTAACTGAACCAACTGAAGCGGAGCTCCACCCACTTGATTTTCAGTAGAGCCTCACGTCTCGCCGGCTGGTTTTACTTTACATGCTAGCCTCAAAGGCAGATGTTCTGTTGTGGGCTGCCAAGACCCACATGTGTCCATGCACATTCTCCTGATGTCGGATAACTGAGATTCATGGCTTCATCTTATTTTAACGGCTAATTTGCATAAAAGTGACAGAGCCCTAAAACAGCTCACTCTGAAAGGAGCTCAAAAGAGGGAGCCGAGGAGGTGAAATCTCATTATCTGAGAATAATTTGGTACGAAAAATGTAATTAACATGTTTTGTATAGCCCACCGACCTATCCCAAATGTTTAACAGGAAGTATAATAGGTCACCTTTGAAGTAGCCTCCCTTTGCTGTGATGACTGAAACATTAACCTTTGGCCATCTTTCATTGAACCTCTTGGAAGTTCTTTCAAGACTCTTTGGAAAACCATTTCAGGTGGCCACCTCATGAAGCTCATTGAGACAATGTTAAGGATGCAAAGCAGTAATCAAAGCAAAGGGTGACTATTTTGAAGAATCTTGAATATACAACTGTTTAGAGTGATTACACACTTTTTGTTTACTATAGAAAAACTATTAATTCAAATGTGTAAACAACTATTGTTTTTTTTACAAAGATTGTAAAAATTCTATGTTATATACTCTTTCAAAACTGGAAAAATGCTAATTAAATGTCATAAAAAGTACAAATAAATTATACAATAAGACATAAATGCTCATAAGTGTATGTAAACATGTGACCTGTACTGTATGTCTAAAATTTAACAATTGAAATGCTGCATTTCTTTGTATGACAGTTAAGTTAAAGATTTGGGTGTGTCTCTGGAAAATTTGCTCCTGGAAAGTTAAGGAGAGAATAATAGTTACTGCTTCATACGTTTTGTTGCAAAACAATATTCATTTAGATAAATACAAAACACAAGAAAAACATGAAAATGAAATAATATTCTGTATGAAAGTGGTAACCGCCACCTGTTTCTCCAAGCTCATACAACGTAAAACCATCAATCTGAAGGTATCCTTGGAAGCGCTCCTTGTTCACCCACGACGACAGGCTGCCGTCCTCGTACTCTGCAAACACAGAGTGAATCCTTATGAAACAAGGGGACAGAGCAGCTTATTGAGATTCACCGCACAAGCTGTCAATATCAAAAGCAAAGCATAGCAGCCTATTGATGGCTGGACTGTCAGAAGATCGCAATGTTTACAGCATGTAAGCTCTTCAGGGGGTAAAGAGCGAGACACGGGCTGAGCGTGCACAGACACGGGGCACCTAAACAAAGATCAGAGGAGTCTGAAATGGTCTGGGTCACAAACAGCTCGATGGACAGGTAGATGATCAGTGTACAGATAAAAAAAACTAAATAACAGGGTTGAGAATATTTTATTCAGGCTGGACTGTCGGCAGTTATGCAGAATGAACAAAAGATGTTTTATTGATCAAATTATTATTTTCCCTTTTGTCCTGATTCTCACGCTAGAGCCCATCCATCATAAAAAGCAGGCTAGGAACAAGTAATTTCATGCTATTTCTTTATACATACAGTGCCCTGCAAAAGTATACACACCCCTATATTTATCATATAACACCAACAAACTCAAAATGTATTTTCTATCTAATAATTAGAAAATAGTGGCATATTCCAAAGACTTGCAGACGTAATCGCAGTAATAGATGGTTCTGAAAAATACTGACTCAGAAGTGGTGAATACATATGGAGGTCTCACTTTAAAGATTCACTGTAAAAATTTAAAAACCTTGTATCACTGCTTTTCATTCACCTCACAACTATGTGCTATTTGTAATGGTCTATCATATAAAATCTCAATAAAATACATTAAGGTTTATGGTTGTGACCAGACAAAATGTCATGTTCAAGGGGTATATGATCAATGAATAAAATACTTTTTCAAGGCACTGTATGTTATGCATCCCATGCAACAAAAAAACAAAAAGAAATAAATCCTTAATATATTTTCGAGACAAACATTTGGAGGCAGCATGAGGGTTATACAACAGGCTCAGCGAGGCTTCTCTGAAACTAAAAAAGCTGAGAAAAGCTACAGGATACTCATAATTACTGTCAAATTAGCCAGGACCCTTATTATGACATGTTAATACGTTATCCTAACCTTTAAGCTACCATTTAAGTAATTACAGGAATAATGATGACTTAACACGATTCTCGTGCTCCAGGGCTTCAAAAGACCCAGGAGCACAATTCCGAACATGACAACTTAAACCCTCGAACACGCTTTTAAATCTGCAAGGTCGTGCCTTACAGTTGTATTAGAATGTATTTTTCCCAAAGCCTTACTGCTACTGCTAAGGCAACAGGGCCTTGCTGTAAAAGCCAGTCAGTATGTCTGGTAGACATTTCCAAAGCCTTCTTCCCACAGATGCTTTGGCTTTATAGACAGCGTGCAGCTGCCCAACATCTCCCCAGAAGCAACAGAGCAAGAGTGAATTGGGAAGAAATGTGGGGGGGGGCTTTCTTTTTGAGGTTGTACCGTCTGATGAAGCTCTTGTACACCGACTCAACTTGCTTCACCTTGAATCAAATTAGAGGCGCTCTCTTCTCGGGGCGGGAGCCTTAGAAATATCATGCTGCCCTGCAGGAGCCCGTCAGCCAAGAGTTCACACAGTGGGGAGACAACATGGAGAGATGTGGGGCAGGAATGGGAATAAAAACAGACAGTGGGTGGAGTGGGGGTGATCTGGTGTCAGAGTTTGGAGCCAAGGTAGGAGGGAGCTCCGACACATTTCAAGGATGAAGGTTAACAGCAGAAAAAAACCTGGAAGTCTATGCAAATAGAAAGAAGCAGAATGACAAGGGAGAAGAGCAGAGGAGGGAAGGTAGCTTCATCAAAGAGAACTTAAAACAGAGACAGAAGGTTAATGAGGATAAAAAGAAAGACAGTTGAACATAAAGTGTGAGAAGGTTGTAAAACGAAAAAAAGTGCATATCCTAATTTCTTACTTTACAGAGGAAAACTGAAAAAGATTTGACAAGCATCCACAAAGCATGAAGACGCATTAAAATCAGTTTGGTAAGGAAGTCAGCCACGTTAGAACCACACAAAAAAACAGATGATCTAAACAGATGTTACATAAATCCACTGAACCTAAAGCTGATGTCACCCTGTTTTCCATTTTGTCATGTATGCTGTAGTTTTTAAAAATGAGCGACATGAGTAACAACGTGAGGAAATGTCGGTAATTTTCTGAAACATCAAGTCCTGTCTCATCTTTATAGAATGTATCGCTTTTGATTCGCTCCTGTTGTGAATAGTGCTTGTATACTGGGATCAACTGTGTGGAATTCACAGTATTCTGCTGTGTCAAAACTTTGTGAGTAACTTTTCTGTTACGAAATCATTATGTTACTTTTTTTCCTCATATTAAAGAATGAATAACTGACAATCTTTGGATAAAATTTCAACTCTACTTTGAACTACAGGAACTGAAGCAAAGGTAAAAAAAGTCACCTGTGTTTAGCTTATACTTCAGGATGTTGGCTCTATTCAAATTTTCAGAGAGGTAAACGCTGCCTGTTTGTGGTTTATCTAAAGAGTGTCATTTTGTTATCACTTATTTAGGAGCTTTTATGACTGGTTATTCAGCCTCGACTTTGAATGAACCCAATCAACAGATGCAAACAAGTTCTGCCTCATAGCAGGTGCATTTATGAACATTTGCCTAAAAGGTGCAACACAGTCAAACCATTAACCAATGATGCAGATTAACGGAAAACCTCAGATGGAGCTGGGAGTAGTAAAATGGATAATTAATAAGAAGGACTGAAAACACAATTTCAATGTAAAAATTCCAGACTTTTTCCAGAGTTTTCAATCCTTAACGTGTATTTTAAATTTATTGTAGATATTTCTAAAATTGGCAGGCTTCACATATAGAAGCTGGAGAAACTAGGGCAGACAGGCAAATTGAAGGAAAAAGCAAATGAAGTAAATACACAAGGAAGGAACGAAGGAAGGACAGACACGAGGAAGTAAAAGAAGAACAGGAGGTAGAACACAAGAGAGGAACAAAGGAAGGAAGGGAAGACTTGTTGTGAGAGGGACTTATGGAGGGAAGGGAGGAGGGATAGAAAAAACACAGAAGAAGAAAGATGGACAAAACATTTAGACAATGGAATAGGAAATATAGGAAATACAAATATTTCTTCCATACTTATTTCTTTTAGAACACTAATTCTAACTTGGAAAGCACTGAAATCATTTTCCAAACTGATCCAGACTTTGTAGGAAACCTGGGAATATATGTCATGTTGGGGAAAGAAGCAGGGACGAAAACGTCTACTGCCTTCCTACAAAAAGACCATGTCGGTCAGTGTCTTCATCCACAGACACATGAGGATCCACACCACTGAGAGCCTCAAGTACAGTCACAGCTTAGACCAGCACAGCACTGAGGATTTTACTTGTTAAATATGCATGAGGCTCTGTGCCGAACTATATTTTAATGGCGTTCTTCAAAAGCGGGATGCTGCTGTTTTGGGAAGTGCGCTGCATGGGCAATCAAAGCTAAAACAATACTGTGTCAAATATCACGTTACACAAAGTGAGGGCTGGTTTTTGGAAAGTGCGTCTCTGCTCAGTGGGAACTCTTCTTTAGAACAACACAGCCCTGCACAGTAAGATCAGCGAGGGTGCAGCAGTGAATACCTAATAAGCGTTTTGAATCTGAACTAACTCACAAACTAAGAAAATATCACTGCCGGGAGACTGTTTGCATATTCTGGGAAGAGCCAGCCTCTAAATCCAGCAGATACAAAACAATGCAGGTCATAAAAGAATGAACATGAAAGCCATGCAGTACAGCGCCTTGCAAAAGGCTTCATATCCTTCTTTTCATCTTAGACACAAACGTCTTTGTCATTTATTAAGGTCCAACCCAGGTCTATCTTATAGACCAACAAATCTTTGTCCATTCCTTTGCAAAACTGCTGAAGTTCAGTAGTATAGGAGGGACGGCAAGGATGGTTAAGGAAAGGACCCCCACCAAACACAGAATTTACCAATAGGCAAAAAAATGAATCTTCTAATGGCTTTCTTTAAACAACAGCTTTCTTCGTCCAAGTCTACCATAAAGGCAAGACTAGTGAAAAGCCTAACAACTGTTGGGTGGACAAATGTAGTCATTTTAAGAAATAAATACGTGCTCACATTTTACAGTCTAACACATGCAAAAATCAGTATTTAATATTAGAACCCATCATAAATAACACATTTCCAACTAGGTACAATGAAATCATTAAGATAAATACTTACACGCAAAACTTTCAAATACTTCCATTCTGTCAACATGTTAACTGAGCAAGGTCATGAGTGTATGTTTACATAGTTCCACTCCATCTATCTAGATAATTTCCATAAATTACATTTTAAATAGTATTTCATTATTACTAATCCTGACATGGGTCAATAATTGCCAGTGACATTGACTTTGAGGCATCATCATTATTTTGTGAAAGTAAAAAAAAAGGGCTACACGGTGGCACAGTTGGTAGCACTGTTGCCTTACAGCAAGAAGGTCCTGGTCCTGGGTTTGACTCCCGGCCGGTGGTCTTTCTGCATGGGGTTTGCATGTTCTCCCCGTGCACGCGTGGGTTCTCACCGGGTACTCCGGCTTCCTCCCACCTAAGCATACAACATGTCTAACATTTGCTGTAACAATATTTTATTTTCATAGTTTCTCACTGGAAAGCTGTTCCGTTTGACAGATCCTACGACCTGAGCTATGGATCTCTGCAGCTCGTCCAGAGTTACAGTAAGCATCTTGGATGATTCTCTGATCAGTGCTCTCCTTGTCCAGCCTCTCAGTTTTATCAGGTTTGCCATACTGCCATTTCAGATGACTGATTGATCAGTGCTCCATGAGATCTTCAAAGATGTTGATATTTTTTCTTCCTAATTAGCTGACTTCTGAAGGCAACTGGTGTAACTGCATTTTATTTAGGGGTCAATGAGTAAAGAGGGCTGAATAGATTTTTCCTTGTGAAAGAATTTTTACTTTCTTTAACCTTCAGGTCGACTCTACAGAGCGCTTTTGCAAAAACGAGCCACCAAAGAGACAGTTTCTTTCCCCAGGTTGTCACACTGACGAACATGATTCCATGCTCATTTGCACTAATTCTGTCATATCTTTCTCTTTTCTAAAAACACTACATATATACATATTTACAAGAAGATTTTTATATTCCTCTTATACACTCACCGGCCACTTTATTAGGTACACCTTGCTAGTACTTGCTTGGACCCTCTGCCTTCAGAACTGCCTTAATCCTTCGTGGCATAGATTCACCAAGGTACTGGAAACATTCTTCAGAGAGTTTGGTCCAAATTGACATGATAGCAGGACACAGATGCTGCAGATTTGTCGGCTGCACATCCATGATGCGAATCTTCCGTTCCACCACATCCCAAAGGTGCTCTATTGGATTGAGATCTGGTGACTGTGGAGGCCTCATTATCATGTTCAAGAAACCAGTCTGAGATGATTCGTGCTTTGTGACATGGCGCGTTATCCTGCTGGAAGTAACCATCAGAAGATGGGTACACTGTGGTCATAAAGGGATGGACATGGTCAGCAACAATACTCAGGTAGGCTGTGGCGTTGACATGATGCTCAATTGGTACTAAGGGGCCCAAAGTGTGCCAAGAAAATATCCCCCATACCATTACACCACCACCACCAGCCTGAACTGTTGATACAAGACAGGATGGATCCATGCTTTCATGTTGTTGACACCAAATTCTGACCCTACCATCTGAATGTCGCAGCAGAAATCGAGACTCATCCGACCAGGCAACGTTTTTCCAATCTTCTTTTGTCCAATTTTGGTGAGCCTGTGCAAATTGTAGCCTCAGTTTCCTCGTTCTTAGCTGACAGGAGTGGCACCCGGTGTGGTCTTCTGCTGCTGCAGCCCATACACCTCAACGTTCAACGTGTCGTGCGTTCAGAGATGCTCTTCTGCATGCCTTGGTTGTAACGAGTGGTTAATTGAGTTACTGTTTCCTTTCTATCAGCTCGAACCAGTCTGGCCATTCTCCTCTGACCTCTGTCATCAACAAGACATTTGCGCCCACAGAACTGCCGCTCACTGGATATTTTCTCTTTTTCGGACCATTCTTTGTAAATCCTAGAGATGGTTGTGCGTGAAAATCCCAGTAGATCAGCAATTTCTGAAATCCTCAGACCAGCCCGTCTGGCACCAACAACCATACCACGTTCAAAGTCACTTAAATCACCTTTCTTCCCCATTCTGATGCTCGGTTTGAACTGCAGCAGATTGTCTTGACCATGTCTACATGCCTAAATGCACTGAGTTGCTGCCATGTGATTCACTGATTAGATATTTGCATTAACGAGCAGTTGGGGCCGGTGAGTGTAATTCTGGAAATAAAATTCTTCATTGAGAGCAAGCAAGTCAAATGCCTTGTAAAGCTGATTCTGTGACTGGAAGATGGCAAAAATGTGAAAGTCCCAGGGGTGTGAAAACTTTAGCCGTATAACATCCATCCTCTGAAAATGTTACGGCCTGAAAAAAACTGGACGGTCATGCAAATGTGTTACGGACATCCGGCCAAATAACATTTGATAAAAAGCTTTCTGACAGAATGTCATGCAAAGTGAGGAAAGCACAAAACCATATCAGGTGATTTAGGATCATGTGTTCTCTTATACAGCATCAGGTCAGAGGAATTAAGGTGGACAAGTCTGAGAAATAAAGTAAAGCAGACAGAAAAAGATATTGAGGATCTAAGGAAAAGGAAATAAAAGCAAGGACTTGAAGAGGACTTGAGTCGTGGAGTTTCTGCACCATCTTTGACAGGTTTAATCCACAGTATCCATGGCGATGCCAGACACTCACATCCTCTGCATCAGGGTCCTGGAGGACTCTGCTGAGTGTGGAGTTTTTGTCGTCAACGTCTACTGCGGCGAACCTCTGCTGCTGCGGTTCTGGAGCACGAAGCCCGCCTTCCGTAGCGCTCAGGTGGAGCAGATGGGCGTGAGCTACAAGACGTCGATGAAGATGGATTTTATTGTACGGGTCGTGCGTCGTGTACCCAACCTTCCCAACAGCCACTACTGGGGGCCATTCGTTTTGGCGCTGTGCCTCGACGCTCTTCACTTCCGCTTCCGGCTCCCAGCTCAGGCTGAATGTGGCATCGATGTTCAGCGCATCATGAAGCAACATGGTAAACTCACACTGCTGCGATGAGAAGCTTAAATCTGAAGAGATCCTACGGACATTTTGTACCATTTGTTTCTTTATTTTCAAGCCAGTTTGGCTTTGTTGAATAGCTCACATTTGGCAGCATTATACAGCATATATGTATCCATCTATAAAATTAGCCCATTTAGCTTAGCTACACAAGCCAACAGATTTGTTCCTAAGGACAAAAAAATGGCCCAATGAAATTAATTGAAAATGCAGTTTTTTTTATCTTCCATTAATTTTAACAAAAAATCCATAAAAAGCAGTGGAGCTGTGCAACACTATGCCAGATTCACACGGCAGGATTTTTATGCCGATTTTTGCCCCGATCTTCCCCTTCCACACGCCCCAATTATCAGGATGGCTCTTAAGATAATCTTATGAGATAATCCTGCCGTGTGTGGTGTGTTAAGAGTGATCTATTCTGCTCGGAAGAACGTCGGGACCGCTCCGACCTCATATCGGGGATATTCAACATGTCTGAATACTCTGAAATGTAATTCATGAAAATTATTTGGCTTGATCAAGTGGAACTGTGTAAACATACATTCATGACCATGCTCAGTTAATATGTTCACAGAATGGAAGTGTTTGAATGTTTTAAATGTCAAAGTATTTATCTTAATGATTTCATTTTACTAAGTAGGAAATGTGTTATTCATGATGGGTTCTCACATGAAATACTGATTTTGCATGTGTTAGACTCTAAAATGTGAGCATGTAATTTCTTAAAATGACTACATGTCTGAAAGCCTGATTGGGAGAAGCAGCTGTAGGAGGTGATTGTTTATATCAACGCAGACGGCTTGTTAACATATTTCCTCTCTCTGAGTAATGCAACGCTGCCACCAGCTCCTAATTTCCATCCCTGGTTGGCTGATCCTTCCAGCAGCATGGCTTCAATGCTGACTCAGAGAAAAGGAAGAGTCCAACGGAGAAACACAGAATCAAGGAGGACGTTTTTATGACTTTTTTTTATTCTACATCTCCTTTCTATAGTCTAATTTTTGTGAACTTCCTGAGTTTGCAAAAAAAAAAAGAGTTTTTTGTTGTTTTTCCTCCAAGCCTCAACATGCTCAAAATTACCCTGATTTCTTCAAGAGAGTTTGTTTATATCTTCTTCTCCATTCCTGCTTGGGAGAAATCCAAAGTGGGAAACCATCCAATGATTTGGGCCAGACGAGCCAGACGCTGCTTCCTTTAAACACAGAATGACCGGCAGGTCGAACAACAGCTGTGTGCTGAGATTCCCCGTAGGCTGAGCTGAGAAACGGGGCGGCGAGAACTGCAGGTCAAGAGACCCAGTCTGGTACGAGACTAGACCTGGATCACAGTAAGGTGTTCTGAATCTTTTAATAAGCCAGTCTTCAGCTGAACAACAGATGCCTACGAGTTTCTTACAAACGTTAACCACCCACTTTTGTGTTTTGTTTCTGTTTGTTTAATTAAGCATTAGAATAAAAGTTAAAGCACTTAATGTTGACTATAACTATTGATTACTTGTAACCAGTTTAACTAGATGGATGATGGATGGAATATAAAGTCTGTGAATACACATATTTTTCCACTCTCTCTTTTCAAACATATCCACACCTGGGATCAAAATCCACACTTCCCCAGAAACTTCCAGACTACATGGGACGCCTGTCTGAGGGAAATCAGACCATTCAGCTCAGACTCGGCCATTGCTTCAGGGACAGTTCAGTTCTCATCTTTGTTTAACTCTAGACACCGAACAAGCGCTGTGCTGGTTTCTTTTTCTGAAACTGTGGTCTCCAACGCCCACTCAGAACAGGCTGAGCACCGAGGCCTGCTCTGCACGTCCGCCCACAGACAAAACACCGCAACATCCCGGGCCTAAACACGCGGCTATAATAGAGGGCAGAGCCCGGGCTGGTTTATGATGACTTGGCCACACCATAAGTCGGTGCGGTGAGGGAAATGATAGAACAGGAGGAAAGAAAGCCAAAGGACATGGGGGAAGGTGTTACACAAAGAGCAGAGTAACAAGATACCCACCATCATAAGTAAAATGGGATCCATCCTTGAAGACGACAACTGCAGGCAGCTCTGGTAAAGACAGTGACTGTTGAACACATATACAGGCCTGGATTAGTTCAGTTTTATCCAAAAAGAACTACCGAAGCTGATTTTACCGCAACTTTTTACACCCTCATAGCCGGCAACAAAAAGAGGTTATAACTGCTTTCTGCAGCTGAAAATAGGAAACTGTAAAAAAAATTATAGATCATAGATTATGCTTTTAAACTAAAAGCATAGAACAATTTGTAAGACTTACATCATCTCTCATTATGTTAAATTTTGCAATGGACCCTGCCTTTTTACAGTATGTTTTAAGAAATAGTTCAGAATACCTGAGGTTTGGTTATGTGAAAAGGTGCAGTTGATATAGATTCTTGCAAAAGTATTCATACCCCTGAAACTTTTACACATTTTGTCAGATGACAACCACAAACGTCAATGTATTTAATTAGGATTTTATGTTTTAAGCCAAAAGAAAGTAGAGTATTGTGATAGACAGTTAAAAGTGTGATGTGCACTTTTATTCAGCGCACCTGAGTCAATACTTAGAAACACCACCTTTCAAGTGCCACAGATTCTCACTATGATTTAGGTCTGGACTTTGACTGGACATGAGAGTTCACCCCAGTCTCAAGTCTTTTGCAGCCTCTGAATGGGTTTCTTTCAGAACTAAGACCCGTTCCTCCGCCCTGCTGAAGTAAAACATTTCCACAGCATGATGCTGCCACCACCATGTTTCAGTGAGGATAGTGTGTTCAGGGTGATGTGCATGGTAGTTGGTCGTAGCATGCTGACATAACATTTTACTCCAGTCCACTTTTCTTTCTCCACTGTAGCTGCATGAGAAACCTTACTGTTCCCAAATATCGAAGTTTAGTGTTTTGGTGTTGGTCTTTTTAAAGCTGCTCTACAGAACGTAGCACGGTGTATTTAGTTCCAGACATAAACATCCTGCATGTGTTCAGGTATAAAACATTGCTGTATTCGTTCGGTTCACATGCGTACCAAATCAACAGGCTGTATTGGATATTGTCTGTATACCCCTAGTGAAAAATGTTCAAAAGGGCACCAAAGGTCAAGTGGCGTAGCGGTAGAGAGCGCGACCCATATACGGAGGTCTCTGTCCTTGACGTAGCTGTCCTGGGTTCGAGTCCCGAAACCAGAGACCTCTGCTGCATGTGTTCCCCCTCTCTCCACCCAACTTCCTCTCTGCCTACTTTATAAAATAACACAAATAAAGGCCACTAGTGCCACAAAAACAAAAAAAAGCCATTCATCATTTTCTTCTTTACAATTATGCACTACTTATGGTTGGTTGATCACATAAAAACCTAATAAAACAGCCTGTGGTTGTAATGTGGCAACATAGGAAAATGTATAAGAGGTATGAATACTTCTGGGAAGAACTCATATATTTCACAGCTTTCTAATGGCCATAGGTTTACTAAGAATGCAGTAACATAAATTACTTTGGAAAAAAGAAAAACAAATGATGGACGTTTAAAAGTTTACCTCAGGCAAAGCTTCCTCTGAAGCCGAGAAGAAGTAAGTATAGACAATAAGTTCAGACGCTGCATCATTGTACTTCTCCTGCAAGCATTAAAAAAGAAATGAGCTTTTAATGGTTCAACTCACAGCTTTTCATAGTTTTTAACTGTTATAAAAAGTGCAGCCTGCATGTGATTTTTATTTGTTCAATCTCTGCACACATTTTCAGCACTGTGTCTGTTCTGAGAGAGCTGGGAACAAAAACAAGGTCTCATTTCATGGGTGGTGCTTACTTTAAGAGGAGACTCCGCGCCGACGTACACAAAAAGAACATCGTGTCGCTTCAACATGTGTTCAAACATCTGCTTGCTGGGAAGAGCCCGAACGGCTGGTCTGAAGAAATTAAACCAACAGAGAATAAATAAATTTTGATGGGTGTTTAAATCAAATGGAGACAGAAAAAATCTGCACTTAGAAGTAGATTTGTTGATTTCTATACTGATGGCACCATCTAGTGGATTTTTTCTAAATAAAAAAAACTGCTTCCCACTCAAGTAGGGGCCAAGCTTTTGATCATCCCCTCTGTCAAGGATTGCGCCTGATTTCCCCTGAAGGAGGAGAAAATCTGTCCGGCCCGCTTTATGCAGCGGTTTAAAGTGGAGCATCAGAGGCAGAAATCCACTGAGCTGTGTGTGTTCTGTGTTGATAAGCAGGTCTGGACGGCTTTCATTAGGCAGCATGCAGCACTTTGAAAATAAAAGGGAAGTTTCACTGAGTTCTTAGCTTCGTGTCATATTGTTTCGATCCGGGACTCACCCCGCCACCCTGTTGGCAAACTCCACAATATCATCTTTTGTTCTGGGTCCCTTGTAGCTGTAGGCAAGGTCGCCCTTTAACCTGGACAACAGAGAAAAACAAAGAGGAAGTTAAAAGCCATTCACTGTTAAATACTAATGGAAACGTAGTCAAAGTCATACTTTCACACACTGATCCTGATAAAGCTGTTTCAGCTGTAATCTAAACCACATTAACATCAGATTTCCTACACATTTTCATGCCCAGAGTCAACTTCCCAGACATCTCAGTGATATATGATATTTATGATATTAAAATACAAACATTGACTATAACTTTAATTTCTACAGCAGATATTTCAACTGCAGGAAGTATTTACATTTGGTACCAACAAAAAAATAGAAACTGGACGAAAAGAAGCATTGAAGGATACAAAGAGGGATGGAAGAAATGACCCGAGGAATCAAAGAAAGAAGGACAAAAAAGAAGGAATGAAGGTCAGACACATGGAAGCAAGGGAAGATTGAAGGACACACGAAAACAAAAAGCAAAGTGGGAAAAAACAAAGGAAGATAAAAAAGGAAGGGTAAAAGAAAGGGCACAAGGTAGAAAATGATTGAAAATGCTTTGACATAGCTTTTTCATCTTCCTGTGGTTTCATTTTAAACACGTAACTTAGTCATTTTCAATAAATTAGGATGTGTGTTCCGATGAGGCTCAAGTTTCAGATTAAAAGTACTTTTGAAAATAACACCCTTTAAGTAGGTATTGAACATACTGTTCATTAACCCCACATTTCTGTATTAAAAATATTTTTTATGGATCTGATGTGATATCCTAAAATGTCATCAGTTTGTGTGTAATTAGTCTATATAATGTGTTTAACTTAATGAATTGAGTTACTGACACAAATAAACTGATATTCTCATTTATTGAACGGGTCTGTGTACTGACAATACTAACCCGGTAGAAGCATCCGAACCAAAGAATGCTGTTGTCAGGTAGACCTGGTATTGCTTACTTAAGGTGTGATATTAGAAAAATAAATAAGGAATCGTATTTTTGCGTTTCACTGATTAGACCCGCTCAAGCTGAAAAATTGTCCGATTCTGGTTAACAACTGATTTCCCGGTGATTCTCTAATTTTATACATTTCATCTATTTTGGTTTTTATCCGTTTGTGGGTTTTTTTTCACACTAGTCTGATGTAGATCCCAGAGGAATGTTGTCTTCTCAGAGAATACACTTTAAAATACTTCAGTTAGTTCACTGAATGGCTTATTGTCGTTGTATCAACCTTCCAGACCACTCAGGTCCTCTGGTTCAAGTCAACAATAAATCCCCAGAATCAGATCCAAACATGAAGAAGCAGCATTCAGTTCTTTTGCTCCACTAATCTGGAACAAACATCCCGGAAACTGCAAAAACAGCTAAGTTCCTTTAAGTCAAGATTAAAATCAATTTTTTTAGAATTGCCTTTGCCTGTTCTAATTAAACGATTAACTGAAACATCATTAGTCTCAGTCTGTAGTCCAACCTTTCTTTAACTTTCTGCATTATGCCGCTGTAATGTACTTTTTTATGTCTTTTCCTTTCTTATGTTTTTTGTCATGTAAAGCACTTTGAACTGTCTTGTTGCTGTGCTAAACAAATAATGCTGTATGGTGTTATGTATGCAATGAAATGACAGTAAACTGATTTGATTTGGTTATGAACTGATACATAATTTGCAAATAAGATCTTGTTCCGCACATCAATAGAGATATATTCAAGGTTGCCCTTTGAATTAAGGCTTAAAACAATGCATTTAGATGGCATTTCAGGCTTTAAATTAACACTTACAGTCTTACAAAGTGTGCTTATGAAGCAGCCCTAATACTTTCTGTGCGAGATTCAACAAAGAGAAAAAACCTGACACATTCCTCCCACATTCATATAACTCTTGCTGCAGATTGATCAGCTGCCCGTTAATGTTGCAGACTCTCACTGTCAGACGGATCCCAAAGGTTCAGTGAGGCACCGAGAGACTCTGGGAGCAACTGGAACCCGATGTACTCATTAACATGTTGACGCGATGATGCCAACCTCTCCTGCTGGTAGCAGCCATTAGGGCATGCACAGAAACAGTATCGGTACTCTGACATGCCGTGGCATTTCAGTAAAGCTCAGCTGGTATTTGGGGCTTAAATATGTGCCAGAAAAGCACACCCCACCTCTTCACACCCTGTTAACATCAACGCTATGACTCATGGGCAGAGGGCACAGCAGTTCCATGGAGTCCTGCTGTACGAACAGATTCTGTAGCTACATATTAGAGCAAGAAAAATAAATTAAAATCAATAAGCTCATATCAGAATGTAACTTTTAAATATTCAGCTAGCTAATTCTAAAAGGCGGGTTCTCATTGGGATTTTTTTCACTAACAATAAAACAGAAAAACTGTCTTTTGTATCAGTTCTTTAAATTTACTCTGCAGAAGCACTGCAGCAATAAAATGGTTCTACTTTGCCAGAATTTTTTCAATTATTCAATTAATTGTCGGGTAGCAAAAGATGCTTAATAGGAGATTTTGTTTTACAGAATTTAAACCAGCTGAAGCTAAAGCTATGCCAGTTGAGGAGTTCTGGATGGAGCCAATTTACAGACAATGAAGGTTTCTCATCTTAAATGCAAAATGTATTTATCGTTTGCACAATTTTGGACTAATTGCTGCTCTGAGTGGATTGTTCTTTCAGCAAATATCATATTCTGTATACTCCCGTTGAGAATTATTTCAATAACTGATTAATTGTTTCAGCCCAGGCGTATACGTGTGGCCTGGATGTTTCAAGAGGATGGCAACAAATATTAATGTGGTTTCAATTTAGCTAACATTGGTGTGGCCCCCTGCTGGCACAGCATAGGGACTACAGCAGTTCTGATCGGAATCCCGCCGACTAGATGCCATTTTTGTTTAAAACAAGGGAAAAAATATTAATAAAATAAAAGTTATCTGGAGAGGTGTAGCTGTGGCCCCTGTGTCATAATTGGCTTTAGAAAGCCAAACAGATTCTTGCCTGTTTTATTTTTGGAATCTAGTTTCTCTCTGGCAGTAGAACTGGTCTAGTCCTGGAAACACTGTAGACTCTGAATTTTGTTGGGAAAGTTAATTCTCCAAGTAATAAGGATTGTTGGGCAATAACATGATAATATTTTACAGAGGAACAGAAAATCACAATAACAATGATAAAAGGTAAGCTTTTAGTCAAAAGGACAGAACATACATGTGCTCTATCAGGTTAATTATTATTAATTATTTAAGATGGAGAAGACAACTAATTACGACTAATAGTGTAAACATTATTCACATTATGTTACACTTCATACACACATACTTGCACTCTTAAAAAGTACTGCAAATAGATTTTAATTGAGAAAGACAATAATTTTACTCGTTTAATTGTAATCTGTGTTGTCCCACAATGCTAAAGAAAACAGTGTTTTTAGTTTAGGATCATTAGTTATTAATACATGTATATTTTAATTTATTTTTCCAGTTCCTACTGAAAAGATGCCATGTTAGGAACTGGATTGTTGATTTTATATAAAAAAATAAAAATAAAAATTCAATACGGGAAAAATGTTGTGATTGTTCATATCACAAGGCTCTAATCAATAAGAAATGAAGGCAAACACCAGCTTTAACACTACAGGTGGTCCAACAGCATCAACATAGTTAGATGAAATGTTTACAACCAGAAAAAAATGTTTCACAAAAGTCAGCTTAGTCTAAATTATTGCACCACCAAAGGAAATAAAACCATATAACCTTTCCGAATTAAGTTCTACTAAATGAACGAGGTCATGTCACATTTCTCCAACACGCAGAACGCATCAAGGATCACCAAGGTTTCATCAGCCCACAGGGCCTAAGGAGCTCAGGGGTAAACAACCTCTAAATCACGTCTCCTTCTCTCATTAAAGGTAGGCATCTCGTGCTCTTCTATAGCTGTTTCATCACTCGCTAGGTTTAATGTCATGAGCCCCGCCATGATCCTGTGGCAGTTTCCCAAATGAACCTGATGGAACCAAATGGGAAGCCCATTATGGCAGCCTTGCTGATAAATGGTCCAAACACGTGGAGGAGGCCCTGCTCATTTATTCTCATGTCAACATGCGTTCTGCCTTTACGCAGCTGGTGTCTACATAACGCCAGAGATTTAACGGGGAAAAATGTCACTTGTCATTCAAGAAATAATTTCTTACAATAGACGGTATCAGAGAAAATGGTGCCAACAGGGAATCGGCCTGATTTTGTTGCCGTTACAAAAAGAAAACGAAGGACTTTGGAACAGATCTGTATATGATGCTGGAAATTATAACCAAGCACTAAATATTCAGTTTATTGGAAACATTTTACACAGTTTCTCCCCATAGAAATATATGACTGACAGCATCTGGGTGAGCCAAACCTAATCAAAGTTCAAAACGTGTGAACAGAGACCGTCAGATAGTTATGCCTTGAGGAAAACACAACAACATCTTGTTCCCTCCTGAATACAGTTAGTTATCTTAGGGCATCCCCACAGGTGGCACCTCGGGAGACAAGACACAAACAAAGGCAACACAGGATTCGAACATTGACTAAATAAATCAAGGCTAAGGAACAAAAGGGACGAGAAAAATATTATGGCTACAAGATGTTCAACATGTAAAGACTTTCAATTGCCAATAATGAAATGAGAGTTTTGTTTTTTGAGCTGCCAATCATCAGTCAGAGCCGATGAAAGTAAAACTGACCGGTTACGATTCTTACCATGAGTTAAAGCCATTTTAATGAGATGCCAGAGAAAGTGTCCGAGTGACTGGAGTTTTCTCTGCTTGTACAAAGCACAGAGTAGTTCAGTGTTGCCCCTTCCCCACCTGTTGCTGCGTACGGCCAGTCAGCTGCCTGAAAGTAGCCAACTACATGTTTTCAGTGCTTATAGGACAGACAATTCTGGCTGTAAATACTTTAGGTCCCAAAAAACACAGAGCGCCACGAAGAAGCAACAAATTAACCAGCAAATATCAGCTTATTATTCTGAAGTTACTTTTAAGTTTTTAAGCTGTTATTGTGTTTTGTTTTATTTGTAGTTGTGCTTAGTGATTTGTTGATGGGATTTGCCCTTCAGGGCCACTGTAGCAACATCTTTTAATCAGCACTGTATGAGTGAGGCGTGCAAAGTTTTACAAAACAAAATAAATAAATGATAGTACTTTTTTTCAAAGAGTATTTTCGCCCATCCCAAGTAGCCATGTAAGTATTTTCCAGAAAATCAAGTCCTTAAATCCACCAAAGCAGCCTTCTTACCCAAAGAAAACAAAAGTTAAACACTTACAGCTTTAACGTGGGGTAACCTCGAACACCAAATTCTGATGCCATTCCTGCAATTCACAAAAATAATCCCCACATCAGATGAAAAACAATATTTACACTGCTGTCTGTTTAGATCATCAGGTAGATCTCTAATTCAGTCTTGCTGTTAAATCTGGAATATTTATCTGAAGAACTAAAAGGTTCTTTGAACGATAAATGTTTGTAAAAAGGCAGAAGTATGTCGAAGCTCATGAAAGAAAACAAATCACCTGGACACCCACAAAAGCTCTGAGGGAACATATTAAATTGGCTCATTATTTACTCACCTGAGTAAGCAGTTGCATCCATCTTCCCAACACGCACCGGCGACCCCGAGCTCTTCAGCTCTGCTCCCACTTCGTACCAAACCGGCTCCAGTTTTTTACAATAGCCGCACCACGGAGCGTAGAACTAAAAGAGATCACAGAGGGAAAAAAGACAACTCTTCATGCTGCAACCAGTAGATACAACAGAAAATTCTATAACACCCTCTTTAATGATTGAAAAACACCCAGTGTGTGCAAGTATTTTGTGGCACTATTGGACCATTTATTGAGTCAAGTATTACTGAAGTCATAAGGGCAAAATTGTTGCAGTTTAGACATAGCATAAGGTCTTTGCAATTGAGATTCTTGGTCTGATTCCAGAAACCCGAAACATGATGCTTTCAGACTTCTTCTGTTTTGTTTTTTTAATCACACTTACAGTAAATGTTTCAGATCAAACACATTTTAATATTGTACAAAGATAAAAGTAAAGACAAAAAAAAAATCTGTTTTCAAATAAGGATCTCATTTATTGAGAGAGACGTTAGCCAAACCAACCTGGCCCTCCAATGCCACTTAAGCCTAAAACATGGTTGCATCAACAGCAGCAACTGTTTTGCTACGTCGCTGTGGAGGATATGTGACCGTCTCCATTGTGCAGAATTATTTTTATTCAGCAACATTGGAGAGTTGTTGAGCATGAATAGCCAGTTTAAGGTCATGCCATCTGCCATCTCTATCGGATTTAAGTACGACCTTTGACTAGACCACTCCAAAAACTTGTTTCTTTTTTTTGTTGAGCCATTTAGATGTGGCCTTGCTGGTATGCTTGGCCAGTTAGATTGAGCTTAAGGTCACGATTTGATGGTTGGACATTTTCCTTGAGGATTTTCTGGTAGAGAGCAGAATTCATGGTTTCATAGATTACAGCCCCAGACCATCACATTCCCACGACCATGTTTGACCAAAGGTAGGGTGTTACTTTTCTGAAATGCTGTGTTGGTTTCACACAGATGTATCGTGACACACACCTTCCAAAAACTTCCATTTTTGTCTTCACAGAAAATTCTTGAGGATCATCAAGATATTTTTGGAAAATGTGGGACGGGCCTTTGTGTTCTTTTTTTTTTGTTTGTTTGATGATCTGAAACATTTGAGTGTGGCAAAACAACAAAATCAGAAGAAAACTGTAAGGGGGCACATACTTTCTCACAGCAATGTATTATTTGCTACTAACTTTGTGGCAGTCCCACTATAATAGTCTTGTAGAAAACAGCAGAGAAAAAAAGTCTTTTCATTTATCAGTGTTTTGGTTAAGTAGCAAGAAAACTTGCTGACAAAGCACAAATGACACACGCTCTTCCTGTGTAAAAGAAAAAAAACAGAAACTTAATGGAGAGAAAAGTAGCTCATTCATGTTTGTGTAAACTAGAATTTCTCATTAGCTCAATCAATCATTTAGAGACGTATTTGTTGCAGGCAAAATAAAATTACCTTTGACATATGTGACAAATATTGATCCTTCTCCAAATCGAGATGTTGTCCCCAAAGCTTCTGCTAAACAGTTTCTTGTAAAGAATCATGTTCGGACACAAATGAGTGTCAGGTTGTGATGACAAAAACAATCTATGGTGTGGAATCTGTCAATTAGGGACAGAGACTCTGTTTTAGCACAGATGTAAAGAAGCCATTTTAAAAAGTCTGCTGTTAATCCAGGCTGCAAAACAGCAAGACAGAGCAGGACTTTCCACAGAAAATTTGAAAGCCAGATGCAAATTTGCTATCTTTTATCCTTTAAAGTCCTTTTTTAGCCACTCTAACAATTCTAATGATTTAAAATGCTACATGTTAAAGCTAGTTTAAAATATCCACAATTTAACAGTTTTAGTTTGTGTTACAGTGACTCCTCCTCTCTCTTATACAGTGGCCTGACATCGCCTCTGCTCCTAATATAAACAATCAATATTTTGAATGCTGCTCCTATATTACCTTATATTAGAATTCTTAAAGATTAATGATGATTGGCTTAAAACTGGTATTGCCTACTCAAAACTTTACGAAAACAGGAGCTTGGAAATGAGGCACAACATTCGAAACTGGTGAATCTCTAGAAATTGGACTCAAAACTGATGGATACAATCTTAAAAATATAAAATTGCTCCATTATTCTGAGGTTATCTGGTCAAACCTGTTGGTTTTTATGTTTGCCACGTTGTAACAAATTATACAAACCTTTACATTCCAACAACACTAACATAAGAAGTCATTCCTGGTGCCCCAACTAGCTGGTAAGGCAACTTTGTCACTTATCTGGCCCAAACTCAAACACTACTGCGTTAAACCTCTTCAATCCCCCGGGCTTTTCTTCGCATGCTTGACTTCTTATCAACTAATCACCAACACAGAGGACGGTCCACACAGGTCCTCCCCAGCGACGGCCACTTCCGCAAACGATGATCCGGGCAGCGGCGCGCAGGATCCAAAGTAAACCATAGTTCAACGGACTTCATGAATCACTTTGTGTTTGTATGTGTGTGAAATATCAGACTCACATCAACCAGCCAGATGTCATTCTCCCTGGTATCTTTAAACCTACCGAAGAAGAAACAGACACCAATTCTGTTACAGTTGCCCTCATTTAGAAGATGTTGAAAGACATTAAAATGATTTTCATTGAAAGTCACTTGCAAACACTAACAGGACTCGGCATGAGCCAGTATGAAAAACCAGTTCCATTGTGTTGAGACAAGCATTTAAAAAACATTTATAATTGTGATCTACTGGTCTTTATTTAAACCTTGAAAGCTGCAATTTACCTTACTGCTGCTAAAACAACATAACATGAATTATTACAATTCTAATAATGTTTGTTTTATTTTTAATTATTTTAATCTGACAGAATAGATGAGCATCAATAACGAATTAAACACACGCTAACGTTGTGGCATTTTTCAAGTAAAATAGGCTTACAGTGCAGACAGTTTTCCTCCGCTCTGTATTGCTACCTTAATATGAGTGAAGGGGGTGTCTTTAGTTTTCATATTTTACTTTTTGAGTCTTTTTTTTTTTAAGCCCAGTCAATTTTGTCTTTCTTAAGCAACAGAATCGTGTAGTGGCCTTCTTTCAGAAGCGCCATTAAGGAATATTTTTTGCAGTTTTCAAATCGTACCATTTTTAAAACTTTGGTAAATCGTGATACCAGAAACTGGCCCATGTCTACACCAAAGAATACAGGAAATAAATCTTAAATCAAAAGTGGAGATGAAATATTGTTTCTGTTTTCTTGATTGACAAGAAAAACATAAAGAGAAAAACGTGTATGTGTGATTTCAGGATTCAGCAAAAATCTTCAAATGTCTTGTTTTGTTCCACAAACACTCCAAAATGCCCACATAAGCTGTGAATGACATAAACGAGTATCACATTCTCAGGTTTAGCACCTTAACATTGAAACAGAGCAGAAGCGATTACTGATGCCACTATGCATCCATAAAATATATGTGTGTAAACACAGGAAGCTGCATTATTACATGCTCAAGTTTCAAAGAGACATTGTGGCAGGAAACTGCAATCAGAAAATAATCACTTACGTTTCATCAAGATCTTCAACAAAAGCAAGCACCGCTGAGCTCAAGAAAGCAGCCAGGACTGTAACAATAAGAGACACAGAGACAAACAGAGATGTTTAAACCAGCGTCAAGCAGAAAACCTCAAGCGTTTTCCTCCAGCACTGAACCCCTGATGACTGAAGCATCACCGGCTAAAGCTACTTTCGCCCCCCTCCCGGCTAACTGTGCCTCAGTCTGGGCCACAGTTTATACAACAGCCGCTGTATAACATACGTGGTTTTAAACCACGGTCATGAAAACGTTTGTGTTAAAGTGTTGGAGGCGCAGAAGGGCAAAAGAGTGAACGTACCTCCACATATCACGGAAGCTTTCACTTCTGCCATTGCTTCTAGTGGAAAGAGCGAGCAGGAAATGCTGCTGCTAACGATTTGCTCTCCACGCATGCGCAGACTTACGCAGCCGTTCAGAAAGATTATAATTTCATCAGTATTTGGAGTTGAAAAATTACTACAGCTCACACTAAATAAAACATTGGAACAACACAGGATATGTTATCTGTGTATCATAGTATTCACTGCATAAGGAAATTCAAAATCTGTACAACCTACAGATTTAATTTTAAATACATTTATGCATTTTTTTCTTATGTTTAATGATATTATATGGCGTTTTTAGTTATTTAAGTCTCTGCTTGCCTTTCTAGATAAGTCCACAAAAATAAACAGTAAAAATATATATAAGTTCAGATTTCTACATATTTATAATTTTTTTCATATATCAATATATAAACATAGACAGTATAAATAATACTACCAACATTATCAGTGTTATAAATGTTGCTACCATGTGTATTTATTTAGTTTTTGTTTGTTTGTTTATCATTTGTGATGTATTATTTTGACTTGATTTAATTCAGGTTTTCTGTTACTCTGAGACTTAATTTTTATTTTTTACCTTTTTGTTTTGTCTTGTTTTTTGTTTTGCTTTTTTGTTGTCTAACAGTGAGAGATTTCTATTGCAAATTCAAAACCGGAAGAGTAGTAACATGGACACTGTCACTAGTTTAATACTTTATTTATTTGTTTGTTTGTTTGTTTGTGTGTTTGTTTTTTATCACTTTTTAAATATTATTTAATCCAGTTTGAAGTTGACTATTATGAGTACTGTGACCGATTTGTTCATCTATTTTTTATATAATAATATTTTTTATGCTTGACGCCTACAGTGTTTTCATTTGTTTATATAATTTTAAACTATCTCACCATAATACTTAACTTAATATAATAAAATGAAAATAGTGACGTTATTAATAATTTTGCTGTCATCCAAGCAGGGTCGCAGCGGGGCCGATGTCTATTTTTTTATGAGTTTGTTTCTTATTTTTTTATTTACTAATTTGTTTGTTTCTTCATCTATAATGTTCGATATGGTATTTTGATCTGTTTGTAGTTTGTAGTGGTAGTGGCAAACATTTCATTTTTAATCAGCTTAAAATTTCATTTAGAAAACCTTTGGATTAGCAGGAATATCATTAGTCCCATATTTATTTATTTATTTAAGCTGTATTTAATTGTATTTTTGCATGTCTTTTATCTTGTTTATGGATCTTTTTACTTTCCAACTTTGGTTAATTTTCTTAAATGTGAAAAAAAATTTTAAGTTTTTTTAAGGAAAATAAAAAACTAAAATTGTGAAAACAGCAACCCTTAAATTTAAATTTTTTTAAATTAAAAACAGTTTTTTTTTTCCCTTTTTCATATGTATACTGATAAAAAACAGGGGGAAAAACCTTAAAGTCACTGTGGCTCGATTTAGTCATCGTAGTTATTTAATGCAAGCTCTCCTTAAAATATTTTTGAAAAATCACAAATAGTAGTGAAAGTCACTACAGATATCGGCCACAAGGTGTCCCTTCAAGATCAGAGGCGGGTAGTAACATTACATTTACTTCATTTACTTGAGTAGCTTATTGAAAAATATTTATTTTTTAATGGATTTACTGCAGTATAGTTTTTATTTTTACTTGAGTTACTTATTATGAAGTACTCTTATTTGAGTAAAAATTTCCCGGGCCCCCCTGTATTTACTTTTCTGACAAAAGGGGACAAAAGCAGGTTTTAACAAAAAAAGTCCAGCCCAAAATCTTACAATTTGTGCCCAAAACTAAATTTGGTTTTCCCTTTGTTTTTTAAAAAAAAAACCTCGTTGATTTAATTTTATTTTTTTATCTGCTGAACTTGCTGTGCCATTTGGAGGTCAAGTAATTAACAGTAAACCATAGATACAGTTTTGTCTACTGGTAGTAATTTGCACAGTTCTAACAGGGTTTCAAAAGCTTTATACTGTAAAAAATTGATTTGGAAATGTGTATTTATTTTGCCTGAATTTATTATTTTTGTATTGATGTTATTTATTTTTACTTCAGCCAAGGAGGTTATATTTTTTTTGTCTGCATAGGTTTGTCTGTCCGTCGGTCTCTCTGTTTGCAAAATGTCTTCAAATTGTATGAACAGTAATTTTTTTGGATAAACTATTTTTGGAAAATCTATTTTGGGTAAAAATTATTGAAAAAAGTTGCTACTTTATTTTTTTGGCTACTCTACCCACCTTTGCATGTAATAATTCATGAGATTACTGTATGTCCTTTATGATTTGTGTCCATATTTATAACTAACCGCTGCAGTAAACTGATAACCAAATAATATTACAAGTCCGCTTGATTGGAGAAATTATTTAAAGGCGGTTTTTTTCTAAAATTTTTTTGGGTAGGTAAAAAATTTGCCCCTTTAATTCCATTATTTTTCCCATCATACTCTTTTTTTGAAAAAAAAACAAACACACACAATAAAACACCGTTTTATTAAAAAACATTTTTTTTATTTGTCTGAGACAATCTCTGAGTGATAATCTGTGTCTAATACTGAACTGTTTCAAGATTATCAAACAACTTCATATTTTGGGTTACCTCCATTTAAACATATTTACACTGCAATTTATCTCCTCACATTAGACATAATAAAAACAAAAAGAACTAACATAACAGAGAACTGTTTGCTTCACAGAAAGTGGCTGAACATTACATTATAAAGCAATATTTTATGTATTCCTGCTATATTTTATATAATTTTTTCCCTTTTTTTAAACCCCTCAACCCCCCACGGGAAAAACATTAGGCATATTGATATTTTCCAAAATTTGCAAAAAACTGAAATTTCCAAATTTTTTTCCCCTTTTTTCCTTTGCTGCATTGCACTTTTTTAGTCCCTTTCATCCCAGTTTCCCATGCATGGAGCTTCCCCAAAAGCATCCAAATTAAAAAAGGCCCCTGCTACAAAGACAAAAAGGGGGGTTTTTTTAAAAAAAAAACCCTTTTTGGCCCTCGAAATGGTTTCAAAAGGGCATTTGCAAAAAAAAAAGCCGGGAAAAAAATGTGCTGCTAAAAAACTAAAACAAAGGGAATAAATCCTTTTGTGAATTAAAAAATAAAAGCATGAAGCTGTTGTTGAGTGGCACCCTTAAAAAAGCTTTACTTTCTCACGGGGTGAATAGAGATCAAGACTCATGCTCCCGGCTCATGTGCCAAGTCTGTGAGGGTTGAATGCCTCTGTATTTGCAGGAGCAGAAACCTGGGGACAAACTACTAGCTTACATAGCAATGAAAACATCTAAGACAACCTAAATACAATGCTCCTTTGAGCTCCAAGCTTTCAGAACTGTATGTGTCTTCTTTATAGTGGCAGGACCAATAAGTAATTTTCTTTTTTCCATACAACATTCAGACAACCACAGTGATTTGTCTTCTTCAGATAAAGAAAAGTATTGTTTAGCCATCCCATGCCAAGCTGTAGACTCCCACGCTCATATAAAGCTGACTGAGCCCACTCATGGCATGTCACAGGGCGGGACAAAAATGACTTCGGCAGGGCCGGAAAACAAAGCTTTCATTGCCCTGCATTATCGCTCCATTACAGCAACAACAGCAATGAGGTGGTTTAGCTTTCAGGGTTAGGGCTCACATTCATTAGATTATTTGTTACATCAGACAAACAGAACAACATACTTATATTTTATCACTAAGACAAAAGTAAAAATTCAAGGCAGCAACATGTTCTGACTTTGGAAAGAAAATGATCCTTTAGACTTGTGTTTTGTTTGTATAAGAAGTGTAAAAAAGACCCTTTTAACAACCCCAAATTGTTCAAAGGAGTTGTGTTAAAGCTTTGTAGTAGGGATGTCTCGATCCGATCCCGAGTAGAGGATAAGAGTACCAATTAAAACCGCTTTAAATGTTCTGTATCAGATTCTTTGACTAAACTCAACTCCTATTACCTGTTGTTGTTATACTGTTTGATGCTAAGTCAGCCTGCACGTCACACCACACATATTTTGATTTTTTAAATCCTTTCTTCATGTGTATGGCTGTGTTATAGCCTATCCGTAATGTGTTCAAATGACGTTAAAAGTTTTGGAGAACTTTGAACTTAACAATGTTGTCTTTTACCTGATAAACTTAAACTGAGCGCAGCTCACCACGACTTTATTAAACAGCGCTCTACAGTCATAATCAGTAAATTAGAATATGCTTTCCGATGGCTCGTTTGTCACATAAATCAAAAAACTTTATTTATAGAGAGCTTCACATACCATGAGGTAACCAAACAGCTACACAGCAGAATAAAAAATACGAGTTAAAAATCATAACAATAAAAGCAGTAAACAAAATACAACACAATAAAAAAATAATAAAATAAACAATAAAAGGCAAAAGACAGTGCAAGGACAGGCCTACTGATCATGTTCTTTTGAGTTTAAAGCCACTATTAAAAAGATGAGTTTTTGAAAGAGATTTAAATTCATAAAAAGGTCTGGCAGACATCACACACAGAGGGAGAGCGTTCCAGAGTTTAGAAGATGTGGCTGAAAAGACTTGGAAGTCCTTGGAACCACTAAAAGCATTTGATCTCCAGATCTTAGAGCTCTACCAGGATGATAAGTACTGCATGCAGGAGCTCAGGAAGATAAGGAGGTGCCAGACCATTAAAACATTTAAAAACCAAGAGTAAAATTCTACCTTCTGTACCTTTTGAAAATAATAACCTTTTCGTAGGTATTAAAAATACTTTTCATTAAGCCCACACTTCTGTATTAAAAAAATTTTTTTATTATTGGTCTTATGTCATATTCTGATCTCAAATGTCATGTTTTCATTAGCTGTGAGCAGAAAACCATTAATCTATATAATATGTTTTAATTTAATAAACTGAGTTACTGAAATAAATGAATTTGTTAAATAATATTCTAATCTATTGAATGGGTCTGTAATGGGGTTGACTGTACTAGGGGCTAAGGCTGACCTGCAGAAACTAACAGGGATAAAATATTTGTTGCTGTTATGGAAAACGGAAAACTGCACAATCCTGAAGATCATTGGTGCATGAGAGTTAAGTCGGACACAGTCACAATACTAACGTAGACTGTAATAATGATGGCACTTATTTTAATGTAATGTAGTATCAGACTGGAACATGGTACCAGCAAATGCCTAATCTTAACTCGGGTCAGTATAAGGGCCAAAAATTATGATCGCGACATCCCTACTTTAGGGCAAAGATTTGTTTCAGAAATGGATATTTTCTTTCACAAGGTTTAGTGGCATCAGCACACATTTACTTTGGGTTAGACAAGAGGAGCTTTTGTGCAATCACAGATTTCACAATTAAAACAGGTTAAAAAAAAAAGCACAATCACGACTTCTTTTCTCTAAGTCAATGGGGGAGGGGGGGTTGCACTTTTAAGAGCAGTTCAATGAAGAAGACAATAAACTTCAGGGATGCATCACGAATATCTTAGTGAAGCAGGTCAGTGATTTAAAAGTGCAGCTCAGAAGAAATAAAACAGCCAAGTCAATTAAAAGGATTGCTGGTCAATTACTTAACACTGAATGGTCCAATTAATTACAGCTGCATTGAAACTTGAACTGATGTGTGGTCCCCCATCCGGATGGTCACTGTCAGACTCCAAACTACAAGTGCTTATATACTGTATTTTAGTTGCATTAAAGTGGTTGAGCAGCATATTTAGAAAGTGTCTCAGTCTAGCGCCATGTCCAAGGTACAAAACCAGCAGATCCTTAACACTTATGATGCAGGAGTCAAGACTCCAAATGAGGCACACTGGTGATGTCCCATGAAGGGGATGAAGGGGTGGGTCACCAACCCCGGAAGCTGCTGCCATCAGAAGAAGCCCCAGCAGCACTGAACTGGAGCAGCTATGTGCAGCTATACACTGTTCGGTTCAGCTGCGGGAGAAATATCCATTCACTAGCGTTCATTCCAGGATGTCCGTTTCAAATGGGACCAGATGGTAGTAGGAGAGGTTGGTGACATACGCTTCCGTCTCCTCATCGCAAATGTCTGCTTCCATTGGCAGAGATTCTGTTCCGTCTTCATACCTTGGGGATAAAAAAAACCAAAACAGGTCCGGTCAAGAGTTTAGATTCAACGTTAGCATAAATGTCATATTTATGGTGGGGTTTTAATAGTTTATAGTCTGAACAGTTGTTTTTTATAGATTAGATTGACAACTTGACAAATTATTTAGATGAACAAAAACTAGGTGCACACATTACGATTTATTTTGAATTTTCTTTATCCACGCAAGTTCAAATTTCTAGATATAAGCTCAAATAGATTTATACACCCCAGGTAATTTGCAGAGTAACAACATGCTGCCAACAATCTTCTGGAATAATTCTGGTTCTTGACAGAATTTTTAAGAGATTTTTGTGAGCTTAATGTCAGCCTGCTTTGTCTCTTTGGAAACCAGTTTTGATGTGTGTTTGGGATTTGCCTGTTAGAATTCATTCTTTTGATTAGAGTTGAGGTTAAATAATTTGAATGGTCCTTCTTCATTATTCCATCCACTTTGTACAATGCACCAATATCAGTGGCAGCAAAAGAGGCCCACAGCATGATGCTGCCACCACCAAACCTACTTCTTGTCTTTGTGACCAATAGCTCAAGGGCGCTAAACTCTGGTACTCAACAGCGAAGGTCCTGCATGTTTTAGATATTTCCCCGGGTCACCAAATCAGAATCAGATGGATGATTTATTAATTTTTGTCTCGTTTGAGCATAAAACCTTTCTTCAGAAGGCGCTGGCTCCTCTATGTTGGCATTTGAGTTGAGTTTAAAGGCATCAAGTTGATCTGAACCAGTTGACCAGTTAGATCCCACAAGCATGTTGGCTACAAAAAAAGCATGGGCAAGGTGCAACTTACAAATGACATTTAACCTAATATGAGTTGGGGTGCATATATATGTATATATTTGAACATATAGGTGTAACTTTGCCTGTCCGCAATAAATTGGGACATTTTAACCCAGTTCTTATTCTAAAAAAGACTGCTTTGTGGGAAGTACCAAAAGGAATGTGTTCCTCTTTTGCTTCCTACACAAAGAAGGAAGGAAGAGGTGTACAGACAAACTTCCTGTCATGTACGAAGGGGGTGGACGGTCACATTAAAAGACCTCTTTACTCAACAACTCAGAAGCAAACATGGAAATAGCAGGATTTGTGAAAAATTAGGCAGATTAGTAAAAAAAACTTGATTGCAAATAGATACATCTTTGTTAAAAGATTGTATCTATTTACAAGAATGCAGATAAGATCAAAGGGTTTTGTGTGCACTTCAAAACCAAGTAACTTATTGCTCAATACTCACGTGTGTTCTACAGAGTCTGTGGATGAAGGTCTTTCTTTTTCTTCTGGTATACCATCATCAAACACAATAGTTTCTGTGTTGGCCAGACAGAATCCATTTGACCGCATGATTTCTGAAAGGTACAGAGTGCAGTCTTGCGTCATATGTGAACTTATCAAGGCCTGGGGGGATCAGTTTGTTCAACATGTACCTGATATGTTGATTGGACTCTGAAAGCACGGCTGGATTCTGTGGATTTTGTCATTCCTTAACACCTGGTCCAGCGGAGAGCGCTCAAAGAAGGTCAACATCACCTCTGACCTGGAAAACTGCAGGGGGATTGTTAGACATGGCGTCTGGGACTTCAGTTGTATGGATATAAAATTAAAAGATCACAGACAAGAGGTTCTAGTAGGTTCTAACATGACTTGCTAGATAAATACAAGCATGATCAACTGCAAGAAAAGGTTAAGAGTCAGTGTTTGCCTTGTCACAATTCACAAGCTTGTGATGTTTTTTTTGTTTGTTTGTTTTTTTTTTTTTGTTATGTTTTACCAATATTTTGTCAAGGCCAGAGTTAAAATGTTGATGAATACTGATGATGAATACTACTGGCCTTTTTTAGTTAAAATATTGAATTCCTTGTTAAATCCTCCTAAGGTGTTCTAAATGATTTTTTTTTTTAATTCTACCTCTCGAAACACCACTTTTAAAATATCTTCCTTACTGATTTTGATCCTGTGCTGCGTAAGTGATAACTCCAGGTGCCCCTGGCAGTTTTCATGAGAGACAATTGTAATGATGGAGTTGGTTTGGGTTTGCCTTGCTGGCTGCAATAGCTTACATTTATGCCTGGTTCACATGGCAAGATTTAAAATAGTCAGTTGATTTTCTAAACCTGAGAGATCCCACACATGACGCTAAAAATCATGAATATGACAGGTTTCCTCCTACAGTATGTGGCATCCAGCCACATAGCAGAACAGATTTCACTTACAAACTCGAGTCATATTCAACATGCTCGTTTGTCCTCGGTGAAGACCACAAAGTCGGTAGGATATCGGGCCAAGACAATTCAACATAAGGAATATTCTCCATTTGAGGTTGAAGCGGTCCCGACGTCCTTCCGAGCAGACTAGATAATCAATAACAGTTGTCACGATGATTGGGGCATGTCGAAAGTGGAAGATCGGGTTAAAAATTGGCATAAAAATCCTGCCGTTTGAACCAGGCATTAGATATTCATTGTGCTGTTTTTTGTACTTCTGCTTTGAGAGGGTTGTTGCTGTTTGTTTTTAGGTTGTGGTACTAGTGACTTTAATAGGCTGCTACTGCCTTCCAGCAAGAAGGGGCCGAGTTCAAATCTCAGCAGGGTAGGAGTGCATGTGTGGGCTCTCTCCGGGTCTACCAAGAACAATGCTTGTATGGCAGTTATCTAGACGTGATTTATTTTTTGTTTGAAGCTAATGTGGCAGGTTTAGCTGCATTGACAATAAATAATTGGACATGAACACACACATTAAAACAGAACTCATGGGGAACGTGTGAATTAAAAGAAAAAAGGAAAAAGGAACACTTTTTTATTCATAGCTTTAAACTCATTTAGCATATGTAATGTTGCTAGCTAGCGCTGAAGCCATTTTAAGAGGTGTAGCTTTTCACTTCAACATTTCACAGAATCAGGGAAATAAGAAAAACTACAATTTTATTTGGCTTTAAAATTATTTTTTTGTTGCGGGAATGAAAAAAATTTTGGTGAAAAACGGGTACTGAACAGTGACCCAAAACCCTTTTTTGAAAATTGAGCAGTAAATACTTTGCTCTGCCATTTTTTGACTAGCAATATCTTATTACTTCCTATTTAACCAGAGTCATTAAAGTTTTTATTCATATCCATTCATTTCTATTATCATTTAACTTTTTTTTACCCACAATTAATAATTCAGTATTTGGATTAATTGCTAAATTGTGGTCCCAAATTTGAGTTGGTTTACTGTGACTTAGTAACCTAGCTTTATTAAAAGTCTGGTAATTGTAAAGAACGTTTATGAGTCACATACTGTACAGTCATAAGGAAATCTAGAGAAACCGGCCCATGTTCCAGCTTCCCATTATACTATTTCTAAGCTAAAACTAGCTTTAAACTTGCAATAGTGTAAGATTGGCAAGAATGATCTCGCTTTAATGGATACCTTATCTAATTGAGCTAAACCACAGCATAAGGATTACATTTGTAGTTTTCGAAGAGCCTTCCAGAGATGTTTAAGTGTGTTAGCATATTAACCTAAAACAAACAATAATAATCCTCTTTTTACATCTGTGTTTTATTTATTTGTTTAATGGAATTTGGGTAAAGGGGCTTGTTGTAATTATTAAGCTTGGGTATCTTCATGACCCTGCTCCCTACACTACATGGGGCATAGTTAGGTGCCCATAAACATTTAGTGTTTTTATGTTTATTTGTTAAATTACCAGTATATGAATTCCTTAATGCAGGTTTGATCAAATTACTGACCTTGCACGGCATGTTGATGGCATTCTTTAGAAGTCTTTCCACCTCATTCAACTTCTCCTCGATGTCATGTGCATCTTTGATTTTTACCAGACCTGCAATGAAAAGGAACATACCGATGAGGAGATAAAAATCTATTTTTAGGGGTTTATTATTAAAACAAACAAATCTCACTGAAAGTTCAGTTAAAATCCTCAAATTCAATTTAGTTCAACTTTGATTATTAAGAGAAACATCACGAAGCATCACTACATATCAAAATGGCCCTGTAACCTGTATAGACCCGAGATTTGCTGGTAAATGGTAAGTGGCCTGTACTTGTATAGCGCTTTATCAAGTCAAAGTACGCCAAAGCGCTTTACACTACAATCAGTCATCCACCCATTTACACACTGACAGTGGTGAGCTACATTCAATTCAATTCAATTCAATTCAGTTTTATTTATATAGCGCCAATTCACAACACATGTTGTCTCAAGGCACTTCACAAAAGTCAGGTACATACATTCCAATTAGTCTAAGCATTGACAGTGCAGTCAGAGTTAGTTTTTTTATTCAAATTGGATAAAAAATTTTTTTCTGTCTAAGGAAAAACCAGCAGATTGCATCCAGTCATTACCTGCAGCATTCCCTCCTCCCGGATGAGCATGTAGAGACAGTGGACAGTCACTGGCGTTGGGGGGAACTTTGCAGCAATCCCTAAATCCCAAAGCCTGCATGTAGAAACAGTGGAAAAAAAAAACCCCCTTTTTAACAGGAAAAACCTCCAGCAGAACCAGGCTCAGTGTGAGTGGCAATCTGCCACGACCGACTGGTGGTTAGAGAGAACAGAGCAGAGACACAAAGAGAAAAAAGAACCACTGATCCAGGGGTACTTTCTATGGGAAGGAAAAGGTAAATGTTATTGGATGTAGATCCTTTAGTAGTTTCACCTAGAAAGAATGAACATATAAACTCTGAGCCAGTTTTCAAGTTTAGAGTCTGAAGAGAGCACATAGAGTTAGTCATAATAAAAGCTCAGCCAGTAGCCATGTCTAGGAGAGAGAAAGGGTTAAACACTGAAAGACAGGGCCATGTGGATCATCTGTAGAGGGTGAGCATTAAGTTGTTGCCAGCAGAAGCTCTGACGATGCCCCTCTCCAGAAAGGTGTCACAGGTAGACACAAAGTCAGGCCAGGTGTAGCTTTTAGGAAGAGAAAAGAAGAGAACAAAGTTAAAAGCTGAAGTAACAGCAAATAATACAAAATTGGAGAGTAGTGTGAGATTGTAGCAAAGAGGGTGAAAGTACAAACTACACAGAACGTTTCAGTTCAGATTATTTAGTTAATCAGCACCTATTTTCAACAATGTCATTTCAAGGCACCCCACATAGTATAACAATGGTCATTGTTATACTAAAAACCACAAGGATTGGGATACCTCTCTCTGTCAGACTGATTATAACCATTGGAAAAGAGAAGGGGTCATACAGGTAGCAGAAATGGAGGGTGTGTTTGCACCTCAACCATAACATTGTAGCCGCAGCTGCCCTGGGGCAGAATGACAGAAGTGAGGCTGCTATACAATCGGCACCACTGAGCCCTCTGACCACCATCAGCAGGCAAGGCGGGTTAACTGTCCAAGGGCTCAAGTGCACAACGACTGAGATGGACAGAGCTGAGGTTCAAACTGGCAACCCACCAGTTACAGGACGAACCCCTGCCACCTGAACCACCTAAGCCACCTGAGCCCCAGCATGGTAACCGCATGGACCAGTTACCAGTCTGAAGGAATACCTAAGGTATAAAGAAAAACGTTTGTCAATCTAATCTAGAAAAAACAGAGGTGGGATCTATGTGTTTACACCTTAAATTCCCCAACAAACTGACCACAAGGACTGTAGAGTCTGTAACACTCACAGTTTCGGTTTCGCCTTTTACAATCAGCTGATACTGGACTTCACGGGCGTAACCCAAAAACACACAGTGATGGCCAACAAGGTGTCTTCGTCCCACAGGTGTTTTGTGAAAGGGGCTGAATACATGTGAATGATTTTTAAGCTAATGTAGTAGGAACTGTGCAGCTCTTGAGATGTACTAAAATGAACAATCACTCCCTGTCAGAGCTGGCTGCCAATAAAAGCTCTGTAGAATGGCAAACAAGGCTTAACTGGTCCTGAACACGGACACAGGGGTAACAAATATGTCTGATGATTCTTGTCTCTTGATAGGAGGATTTTTTTCTTGTTATCTTGGGAAATTTATGTGAAAATTAGATTCTGTACGTAAATAATATAAATAAACAGCTCTGCAAAATCAAGACCAACAACAAAGAAAAATAATTTGGAATTTTGTTTGTTAGTTCAATGCATGAAAATGGTGAACTATGACCATGAGCTTTAATTCTACCTACTATTATGGTAGAAACACTAGATTGATAATACCGTTGCAACACGTTTTTCTTTAGAAGTGTGTTTTATATGAGATTCACAAATTCAGAAGCATGGCTGGAGACTCTCAGTGTATTGTATAAGGTCAGAATCTAAACCAAGTTCATTGTGGAGTCAGTTTTTACACTGATCCATCCACCTCTCAGTAATGCAATCTACAGAAACCTTTAATGTACAAAGAAACAAGTTACGCCTATGACAATTAATCGGGGCTGTTGCAGTGACCTTTACTGCAACTGAGTGTTATCTAACCATAAAGTCAGGACATAAAAGTCGGAGAAGTTAGATTTTTTTAAAGAAAGGTCAATCTAGATGCAAAAAACAGCGACAGAGCTTTTATTGTAGTAACCTTTTCCATAACAATGCTGTGTGGAACCTGTCCATGCAGCAGGAACACAAGAGACAGTATAAATTGTTGCTGTACAATTACTGTGAAGCCACTGGCATTTGTTTAACAGCACATAATAACAGAGATAAGTAATAATAGATGCTGCATACCAAAGTCTGTGATCATTTTAGTCCTGAACAACAGAAGAAATACATATTTAGAAGGTGGTGGGTGGATAAATATCATCTTGTTTGGTGATATGAGGCTGCCGCACCTCCGAGCAGGCAGTCAGGAAGGCGTCATTTACTGCCATGCTGACAAAGAAAGGGATGCGGTGAGAAGTATGAAGAACAAATACTGCGGTCATACTGACGAGGCGCTGTCTCATGTAAGCTGCGTAAACAACACAGGCACTGTTGCATAGAAGAACTGGTGCTATGTGCACCCACAGCTTCATCGTTTTAAAGGGATTGTATAATTCTTAGGGAATGTGAGGAATGATTGGATGGTTAAATCCCCAAAACACTTAGAGAATCTTACTTTCTTGAGCTTTTTCTTGACAGGGAATCTTCAAAATGTGTTTCTCTGAATTAAACATGGAATGGTTAACAGTAGCAATGCATACGTTTTTAAAAGCTTCGGGCAAACCGCTAAGATTTTCCGTCATATTATCATGATCCTTAGGTGTTAGGTGTTTGAGTTTCTTGTCTGTTTCTCTAGGTTTAGCTGCTGTTCATATTCTCTTTGTTCGCCATCTTAGTTCATCGATCTTGTTCATTTAAATTTCTTTGTTAGATCCTTCCACTCCTGTGTTAATTATTCTCCCTCAACTCCTTTCTTCATTGGTCTCAGCTGTTCCTTATTTTCACCTGATTGTTCTCACCTGCTTGCCATGCCTTCTCCTCACTCCCTTCCTGTATTTAGGCTGTCTGGTCGTTGTTCCTTGCTGGTTTCTTCCGTTACACTGATCCATGCCAATGATCTGTTCCTCTGCCACCTGGTCCACATTCTGCCCTGTTCTCCTTTCGAGCTCCTTGTTCCGTTTGTAAGTGCTTATTGTTTCAATTCACCCCTCTGTCTCTGTGTTGCCTGCACTTGGGTCCAACTGCAAACCGATGTTGTAGATAGTGCTGAAAAGTATGCAATTTCCCCAGTTATATGGATCTATAGAAGGGGCAGTACAGTATCATCCATTCCCCAACTTTTGTTTGGCTGATCAGCTGCCTAAAAGAAAGCTCCAGCACTTTTTCGGTTCTAAGGTAACAAAAAACATGGACAGTCATTGTGAGGAAACTGAAGGGGCGCCATCTATCACTCTTATTAAGCTATGTGTTTGCTAAACATGCGCATATTTAGAAGAGGGCCCTGTGGATGTTAGTTAAACTATGCATCAATATTTAGTCAAAGTGTGTCACACACCCTAGCGGATGGGCCAGATTTGTCCAGGCATCAAAGGTGGAGAACACAGAAACATTATAACAACATATGAAAAAAATATAACTAAAGCACCATGAAGGCGGAACAACACCACTAAACACATTTAGGGAAAAACACATCAGTGTTGCAATAACTCTCCTGCAAGGAGAGGAAATCAAATATGACTTGTGTTCCATATATTCTTAGTTTTCCTAGTTGTCTTCAGAAAAAAGGCTAGAACAAATCTATCTTGTTTGTCCAACTAAAATGCCTGGGACCATTTCCTTCAACTTCCTGTTTAAATGGCTATTTCCTGTGTGGACTTCCTGGCTTCCTGATGTTATAACTCATTATGCAACGCTCTCCAAGATTATTCAGTTAGATTTGTCGGCCTAAAAGCTGTCAAATAAGAAGAGTTTAAAGCTGTTCTCTTTTAGCTGCAATAAACTTTTGGGCATCTTTGTTTTCTAATAGAATCAAGAGACTATTTTGTTTCTTTGAGTTTAAACAGTAAATATGTGACATTATTACGATTATTATACACATAACAGCTATGACAATGACAATTTGAGCTCAGAAGTGTGCATGTCTTCTTTGAGCACAGAGCTTTAAATAGTCAGAAAATGTTGTAAGAGCCACAACTATCATCTGTGAGGATCTGATAAGCATATGTCAGCAGTTTAACACATAATCACTCAACCGCTGAGACGCAGCAGTTTGGTCAGCGTGTTATTTCTCAATACCGCCGTCATCACACAACGAGACAAAACTGATACCACCATGTCAGAAAACATATTTATCCATGGAGAGAATTTGACAGGCAGCTATTAAAGCCCAAACAATGTCTGTTGCTATGCACACTCACAGGCCAGTTTATTAGGTACACCTATATTCTTCATGATGTAATTATTCATGACAGATTCATCATGGTGTCTGAACATTTCCTCAGAGATTTTGGTCCATATTGACACACTTGGATCACACTTGCTGAAGATTTGTAAGCTGCACTTCCATGATGGGAATCTCCTGTTCCAACTACAGGGGTTGGACAATGAAACTGAAACACCTGGTTTTAGAGCACAATAATTTATTAGTGTGGTGTAGGGCCTCCTTTTGCGGCCAATACAGCGTCAATTCGTCTTGGGAATGACATATACAAGTCCTGCACAGTGGTCAGAGGGATTTTAAGCCATTCTTCTTGCAGGATAGTGGCCAGGTCACTACGTGATACTGGTGGAGGAAAACGTTTCCTGACTCGCTCCTCCAAAACACCCCAAAGTGGCTCAATAATATTTAGATCTGGTGACTGTGCAGGCCATGGGAGATGTTCAACTTCACTTTCATGTTCATCAAACCAATCTTTCACCAGTCTTGCTGTGTGTATTGGTGCATTGTCATCCTGATACACGGCACCGCCTTCAGGATACAATGTTTGAACCATTGGATGCACATGGTCCTCAACAATGGTTCGGTAGTCCTTGGCAGTGACGCGCCCATCTAGCACAAGTATTGGGCCAAGGGAATGCCATGATATGGCAGCCCAAACCATCACTGATCCACCCCCATGCTTCTCTCTGGGCATGCAACAGTCTGGGTGGTACGCTTCTTTGGGGCTTCTCCACACCGTAACTCTCCCAGATGTGGGGAAAACCGTAAAGCTGGACTCATAAGAGAACAATACATGTTTCAGATTGTCCACATTCCAAGATCTGCGCTCCTTGCACCATTGAAACCGACGTTTGGCATTGGCATGAGTGACCAAAGGTTTGGCTATAGCAGCCCGGCCGTGTATATTGACCCTGTGGAGCTCCCGACGGACAGTTCTGGTGGAAACAGGAGAGATGAGGTGCACATTTGATTCTGCCGTGATTTGGGCAGCCGTGGTTTTATGTTTTTTGGATACAATCCGGGTTAGCACCCGAACATCCCTTTCAGACAGCTTCCTCTTGCGTCCACAGTTAATCCTGTTGGATGTGGTTCGTCCTTCTTGGTGGTATGCTGACATTACCCTGGATACCGTGGCTCTTGATACATCACAAAGACTTGCTGTCTTGGTCACAGATGCGCCAGCAAGACGTGCACCAACAGTTTGTCCTCTTTTGAACTCTGGTATGTCACCCATAATGTTGTGTTCATTTCAATATTTTGAGCAAATTTTGAGCTCTTACCCTTCTAATTGAACCTTCACACTCTGCTCTTACTGGTGCAATGTGCAATCAATGAAGACTGGCTACCAGGCTGGTCCAATTTAGCCATGAAACCTCCTACACTAAAATGACAGGTGTTTCAGTTTCATTGTCTAACCCCTGTATATCCCAAGGGTGCTCTGTTGCTTTCGGATCTGGTGACTACGCAGGTCATTGGAGAACAGTGAACTCAAACTCCTTTTGCAAAACCCTTCAAGGCGAGATTCAGACGCCTTTCAACGTCTCTATGTTATTAGTGAAAGTACCGAGGCAGTGTGGGGGGGTTCAAATTAACCTGCTCCTAACGTCAGATGTTGCCAAGCCAGATAATCACAGAACGAAATCTGTCAGGGGAAAAACGGCATTCCGGCTCAAGTGTGCGATGTAGTGATTACAGGCCAGTGCAGGTAGCTGGTCAGGGAGTTTTTAGGCAAAAACACACAGAGCCCACCTCTGTGTGGTGCATGTTCGACACACAAAACAGTCACTTCGAGCCAAACATTTGTTTAACCTTTTAGGAGGTTAAACAACACATTAGGATAATGTGTGACGCACTATATCAACCCTGCTGGGCTCTACCGTAGACTTGCTTTGGTTCCGCGATGCCACCATGGTTTTTGAAAGCTCCCACGTGTGCAGGACATCCACAATGTGATTTGTGATATGAACAACCAGAAGTAGCTGAGACAGGGGCTCATCTTTGTGGGTTATGATGGGTATTTTTGGGAAAAACTGCATTGTCCTGTTCAGAAAACCAGTCTGAAAAGATCTCAGAAGATCGTTATGAAGGGATTGATATGAGTAACAAAAGGCTGGGTTGTTCAAACATTGCTCAGTTGGTACTAAGGGGCACAAAGGTCAAAGAAGAGTACTTTGCACATTTAAGGTATTTTAAAAACATTTTGTAGGTTAAAGTCAGCTTCACTTTTAGAATTTTGACATTCAGCATTGAATCTGATTATGAATAATTATAGATTTTTCTAATTAAAGAAAAGAAAGGGGTTAACCTTCATAATTTTTAATGTTTCATAAGACAGTCCAATATATTTCCATGTGACTTTATATAAACAGAACAAAATAAGAGCAGATTGGTTTGTCAGTAAAACATCACTCTTTATAGAGGATATTTGGAGTGGGCAGGCCCACAGTCTCTTTTGAGAACAGTAGGTGGTCAAAGCCATATAGAGTAACTCAATAGTTTACTAAATTGTTCAAAACCAGCAAGAATGTTACTGTCCATCAGTCCTAAACAGTTTTAAACAGTTTTAGTTACAGTCTGAAAAGCAGTCTGAGTCTGTATTTTTAATGATATCTATTTCACGTGGACTTTAAGCATTAGGTCTTCTCACACTGAGGTCACATGTAAGCTAAATGAAGGCAGGCCAGCAGTGCTAAATATGGCCAGTCCCACTCCCCTCTATGTCACTCACTGACTCTCTTTCTCATCATGACATCAGTCTGAAAAGTCCTACACACCCTCTTTGTTGCCTGGGTGCTGCTCAGTAACAAGAAAACATGACTGCAGCGTGAAAGTCGCAGGCATCCTCAATATCCATTAACAGTGTTCCTACACACCTTTCAGGGAAAAAAAATACAGACTTTTCCCGACTTCTCAGTCCTTTAGTCATTTCAAACTAAAGTTCACTGTGTTATTTTTAAAGTGGACATACTTTAAATATGGAGTCTGGAAAAACAAGAAATAGGAAAGAAGAAAGACAGGCTATAAGGAAAAAAAGAAGGAAAAACACAAGGAAGGGAGGTAGGACACAGGGAAGCAAATAAGGGACAAAGGACACAAGGAAAAAAAGGAAGAACAAAGGAATGGAAGAGAGGTGCCTGGGACACAAGATAGGAAACAAGGAAGGAAGGATAGGAAGGGAGGTAGAAAGTAGGATAAAACCAAACAAAGAATGCCAGAAAGAAGGGATGTAGAACACAAAGCTGATATGACAGAAGCAATAAAAAGGAAAGGTGAGAAAGAGGTGGGGGCACAAGGAAGAAATGAAGGACATGAGGGAGGGAGGAAAAAAGATAAGAACATTTAGACATTTTGAATCCTCAATTTTCTTGTTCCATACTTTACCAGACCTGGAAAATTGAAATCAAATTTCATGCCTTTCCAGACTTTCCAAGACTACATTGGAACCTGCCATTAACTCCCTAACTTTGATCTGGATAAAGGGTGTGACAGATAGGAAAAAAAGTAAAAAGTCAGTCATGTGATCCAGAATGCCTCTTCCCACAATACTTCACACAATATGAGGCAGAGGGAAGGCTACAAACTGTCAACAACTCTCTGTCAGCTCTTTCAGGGCCCGGGCAGGAAGCTGTGCTTTCTAGCCACCACTAAAGGGATGTTTCCGAAATACTTGCATCGGCTCAGTGGGTATAGAGACAAAAGGGAAGTGCAGAGTAAACTCAAACAAAAAATAAATCGGAAGCTCTGCCAAATCTATGGCAAATGGATACACACAACAGCTCAAAGGTGAACACACCGAGGGCTAAAGGTCCAGCACACAGATGTCATTAAACGGACTACTTCCAATCCTGCTGTATGGTAAACTTTAGTTTACCATACAAATAATCTGCATATAAAGATGAAGTTTAAAGTTGAAGTTTTTAAAGCATAAAAACCATTAAACAGATCCTATGTTTCATGTTCTATATTTTAAAAACCAGATTTGCTCATGCCAAGTTATTTTTCCTGTATAAACAGCAACACGTGCAATATCTTTCGGGTTTGATCAAACTTATTTCTAGAAGTTCAACTTCCGTTTGACAATCCTGATGTTTTCGTTTTCTTCCAAAAGCAATGTTTCTTTTTTCCCTTTAAACTGATCCTTGGTGGCATTTTTAGTACAAAATATTGATTTGTTGGGGGGGGGGTTTTGGGGGGGGATATGACAATTTTTCTTGCATTCTGAAAAAGAAAAACGTATTTGCACGCCTTAGAGCGAAGTCCAACTGTGTTTATATTTGATCATCTCTAATCTGTCATCAAGTCAAAATCCAAATTAATGAAATACTAAGAACCATTTTGTTTTTATAAACACAGCAGCCAACAGCCTATCCTGTGATGAAATGTTTGAGTTTAATAAAAATTAGTTAGTTAAAGGTTAGGGACAGACACTTTGATGCATAAAGAGAGATGAACTTGTAATTCCTCCAGTTTCTGTCGTATTCTGAACTACTAGCCCTATTAAAGACCTTGCAGGTCTTGTTTTTCATTTTTGGGCATTTTTGTGCCTAGAAAAGAAATCAGTCAAAATCAGGATCAGCCCCAAAGGAAGCTGGAAATTGGGTAGCAAATGGCTACTCAGTACTTGTCCAGTTTAGGATATCATAGTTTTTACATATTCTAAGTGCTGCTTATATGCAGTAGGTTCAGGTGCTTTCTTATGACTTTGAAACGAGGGATGAACTTGATCGAACTAGATTGCATAAGTGCACATTTTAATTCAACCTGTTTGCTGTTGTTATAAGCTGCTCTGACCTTTCTTTTATTTACTTTAGCATAATTTAAAAAAACATCCACGACCGCCACAAACACAGTCCAAACAGAAAGCATCAGGCTTTGAATTTGGTCAAATATTACAGAAACATGCCATCTGCTCCATGTAGTTCGCTATGCAATAGAGCTGCTACAAAGACATCCTAAAGTAGATCTTGTTAATCATTAACTTGTTCAAACAGGCAGATGTAAATATGACAAGTTCAGAGTAACCCCAAAACCTTAATGGCTATGCTGGCAAATAAATATATTATCATCCTTTTGTGTTTCTATAATATTCCCAAGGGAATCTAGATGCATGGCCTTAAAAAAGTATTCATACACCTTTCTACCTTTTGTCACATCACAACAACAAACATTACTGTATTTACATGGCTTGTAGCAAACTTTAAATGGGACTTCTTATGTCTTGTATCTCTATAAAATGCAGATATGTGGAGTGAACAACTAATAGTTGTCCTGTTGACTGATTCATCCACATGAGCTGTAGATCTCTGCAGTTCTTCCAGAGTTCCCATTGGCCTCTCAACCACTTTTTCATCCACTACACAATTATGTTCTACCTTGCGTTGGTCCCCCACATTAAAATCGCATTAAACGCATTAAAGTTTGAGGCTGTGACCAAATAAAATGTGACAAACTTTAAGAGGTGTGAATAATTTTTGCAAGTCAATGTAGGCAGGACTGTGTTAATGCTGAAAAAACCCTGTTTTGAAATGATTTTCACAGCTTTTCTGGGTTCTAAAGGAAAGAAAATGCAGAAAAAATTCAAAACAACAGCTATCCAGAGGATTATACTGTCCAGTTAGATGACAATTTCTTCTTAGCTCACTCCACTAGGGGGTCTATTTTACATAATTAATGAATAACAAAACTTGAACCTTGCAATAACCTCAAAAAAGGGAACATTTCTGCAAGTAATATTTCAGTAAAGCTGAAGTGCCACTTGAACGTATTCAAAGGGTGACAACGTTGAGGCACACTGATAACCTTGGTGTGGTGCACCAAAACCAGGAGCTAAACAGAATAAGTTCAGGAGTTTTATGCTCTGTGTGAGTTGTAATGGGGGTTGGAGCTCAGAGCTGGGAATGCATCACATTTGGATTGGGAGCGTTCTTTTTCAACTCAGAAAAAAGCAGGATCTGATCAGTCTTGTGGTGGATAACTATTATTATCAACACAAGCCGATAATATTGTATTTCTTATCATTTTATGAGTTAAAGCACTAAAGAAACTTAGGCTGCATATTTTGCAACACTGTGTGTGCCACTGCTTCTGCTTCCATGTACAAAGAGAACACATCATTATTATGAAAATAGTGCAACTACTAGATTTGGGAATCACCTTTTAATGTTGATTTAGAGTTGTTTTTTATTCTTTTAAAAAGGCACCAAGCTCAATCAAACAATCTGCATTTAATATTGGGATTGTCTATGTACTTGAACTTTTAATCACAATATTTTTCACTATTTATTGGGATGACAGTAAAAGTTACAACTAAAAGTAGCCAAAAAGGCTATAATCTCTATCCCTGTATAAAGTCTAGTGTCAACTGGAAAATAAGTAAAAGTTAATAAAACTTTATCGCTGAATCTGAAAGTTGTTTTTATTTTAGTCTATTCTAAAAGGGGATTATATGGCATAAGTAGATGATTTTTTATGACATACAGGAAAATGTAAGGATTAAAATGTATAAAATTGGATTTTAATTCATCTTGTTTTATTTTTGTATGATATATAGACACAGATAAGCTCATAATTATGCATACCCCTGGCAAATTAATGTTAAAGCAATATTTAACCAACATTCTTCTTCTCACTGAATATTAATGTTCCGAAGTGGCCGGACCTACAGAATCTGTAAAAGCAGCTAAAGATTAGGGTGATGGCAAGGAGGCATTCCAACTTCAAAGACTTGGAGCTCACCACCAAAGGAAAATAGTCTAAAAACCACTGAAAACATGTGAAAAAACGGTTGGCAATTTTAGGAATGGATTGTTTGCTGTGGAGTTCCCATTGGCCTCTCATCTACCTTTAAAGATTTTTCTATTGATTACTGAGAAGGGTATAGATACTTTTGAAATTACTTTTTCAATAAAATATAAATAAAACCATACTTTGATAGATAGATAGATAGATAGATAGATAGATAGATAGATAGATAGATAGATAGATAGATAGATAGATAGATAGATAATTTGTCCAAGTTCCGATTTTTTTGAGAAAGGCGCTCCTATTCGTACAACCTGCTATGCCTCTGCCTAAATATTCAGCTCTAATAAAACCCGATCTGTCATCATTTCCTGTGTGTCTCATGCTGTTTCTCCCATCATACCGACCTTCTATCAGCGGAGATTTAGACAGGTCCTTTCTGTCCTCAGGAAAGGACTCCAGCAGTCTCTTGAAGAGGCGCCCCAGGTCGGAATAACTCCGATGCAAGTATAAAATGTTCCTGTCGGACCACTCGGTTCGGATCTCGAAGAACTCCTCTTCCTCTCCGCGCTGGCTGATGATGAGCCTCCGGATCCCGTTAACCCAGCAGTCCCGGACAAACATGTTGACCAGGGACGTCCCTTCAAACACGGCCGATGCCATCACGCCCTTTCAGGCGTTAAAGTCCGTCATGCCTGGACTGCTGCCGCGGGGGTCGACTGCAGACCGTGGTAGTGGGAGCGGAGGGGGCCACCGCTGAAATCCAACGAGGAGAAGGCAACTTCGGGAAGTTTTCCGTCTGCCCTCTGAGCGCGTCGGACAGCTGCAACAGAGAGAGAGAGAGAGCAGCAGGAGAAGAAGGAGGGTTTGTTCAGCCCATCAGTATTGTCAAACGTGGCATGACTTAGGGGAAGAAACTAACTGACTTCAGATACAAAGATAACGCCCTTGCAAAATTGATTTAAATAACACCAATACATATGTAGGCTAATTCTAGTCACTTTAAAGAAATAAAATCCAACATTGTGTAATTATAGGACCTGAACTTTCAATGTAGTAGGCCTATTACTTATGGTTTTTTAAATCATGTTGACTTTAAAAGTACATTTATTAGTCAAAGTAAAATTTTTATCTAAAAAGGTTCCAAAGTCATTTTTGACCTTTAAGATCATACATATGAGATTCAGCCATATTTATGCGTTTTCGTCATATTTAGTCATTTTATTCAGCTTTCCCCTGCCACATGTCAATGTGCCCCTGGGCAAGGCACTGGAAGTTGCCCACCGACGTGCTCGTTGTTGTGAGTGTGACTGGGTCACTGTGGCTCTAGTGTAAAGTGCTTTAAATGGTTGGTAGGTCTAAAAAAGCGCTATATAAATTCAGTCCATCGTTGGATTTACAGATTAATACGTATAACTTTAAAAGTTATGACGAGTTTTAAATTGTGACTTTGAAATTGATCATTTTTAAATTTAAAATGATGAGATATAAAGATAGTTTTGTCTATATATTTTGTCCATACAATTCTGAGGTTTTGAGAAATTTACAATCATAATTATGGAGGTGTAAAAAGACTAATTTTGACATTTGAAGTCATTATCATGAGATACAAACTTGGAACTATAATTTCCAAGTCCGAACTTTTTACAGGGTTCTAGTCATTTTGACATTAGAAGTCATAATGATGACTTTTGTAATTCATAAATATCAGCTGTATATAGTTAAATTCTGAAGTTAAAATCATAACTTTTTTCTTAGAACTATGATTTTGTCAAAATGATGAGTAACAAAGTCAGCAGGTGTCTTTTGAAGTCATAATTAGTTTTACAAGTTACCATTATGAGTTTCAAAGCCATAATTATTACATTTAAAGTCATCATTGTGAAAGTTATAATTAGGAAATTCAAAGTCCAAATCATCACTTTGTATCCCATGATTAGGATTTTTAATTTTACATGTATTATGTCATGCCATCTGACTGTTTCTTTCTTTGAAGTGCCATAATTGGGCTTCCATAATTAGTCAAAAAGGGACAAAAGGTAAAAGAAAAAGTTCAAACAAAAAAGTTCATTTACTTTAAGTATATTGTTGCTTCCACCCACTTGTTTATAGTTTTTAGAGTTCACAGAGTTTGAGCTTTCTGGATCCGCAGCTTGTTTTCCTGCCTCCCTCCTTCCTTTCACCCTCCTTGACAACAGGGTAAAATTATGCAAGGAATGCAAAGGTCTGCAAAGAGTGCACCGTCCATCTCCTTTTGCATTAGCAGGACAGTATTGTACTTTTCTTTCCTTTTTATTTACAAACAGTTCTGCTAACTACGTATTAGCGACCCTTCATTTATTGCCTCTGCTGCAACTCAAACAAAACCAGCAGCCAGCAGCTTTAAATTACACGTTCTTTCCAGACAACCAGTGGAGAGAGCTCTCATAAGAGGCTGCTCAGGGTTTGTGGGGCCAAAAATCAACTTTTGGTTGGATTTAAACTGCTACGTGTTTTATTTTTGCTGATCTCATCCCAATGTGACACTCTGGGTTTTTTCCTTTTGATAATGGCATGTCTGTGTGTTGCCATTTTCTTCACTGACTTCTTGAAATCTTAAAAAGAACACTGTGATCTAGAGCTTAGCCGTATACAGTTCATGTCAATGTCAGCTTAATTTACATCATATTCCAAAATATAATAAAAGCCAGCTCCTAAAAATCTCATAAGAACAGTAAAAACACAAAGAGTGACATTCTTTGAATAAATATTATAAACGTTGCAATGCAGTAAATGATTATGTTAAATGCAATTAAACACAATGGTAAAATTAGGATTCAAGGCTATAGAGTTTCCTTTTTGACCAGCTCTAGCATTGATTGGGAAACTTTCCCTAATTTTGGAGCAGCTTTCTAGTTTAGATCTGAAATGGTAGTTTAACCACAGTAATATCATTGATGCTTTATGATCTAAAATATCCTTAAAATACGAAGGTGCCAGATAGTTACATTTCTTAAAAACCAGCAATAAACCGGAACAAACAGGAAGAAACTCATAAAGAAGATATAATTTTAAGTACACCTGTCCCTCTTATCTAGCAATCAGGACATTAATTACCTTGATGGAGTGATCTCAGCTGGAATCTTTCACAGCCTATGATATGAATTTACTGTCTGTTTATCTGTCTGACTGTTTACTATTTGTCTTCTGCTTATCTGAGATTGGGTGGCAGGGGTAACAGGTCCAGGAGGGAACCCAGACACCCTCTCCCCGACAATACCCTCCAACTCATTCTGGGGTATCCCAAGGCGTTCCCAGGTCAGATGGGATATAAAGACCATCCAGCGAGTTTTGGGTCTTCCCTGGGATCTCCTCCTAGTGGGACATGAACTGAAAACCCCTAAAGGGAGGTGCCCAGGAGGCATCCTAGTCAGAGGCCCCTAACCACCTCAACTGACTCATTTCGATGCAGAGAAGAAGCAGCTCTAATTTAAGATCCCCCTTAGATGATGGAGCTCCTTACCCTATCTCTAAGGCTGAGTCCAGCAAGCCTACTGAGGAAGCATATTTCAGCCGCTTGTATCATTTCCTCCTGAATTATTGTTTTTATTTCTTTAAAGAGGGGGAAACACTGAGAAAATGGGTTAATGCTAAAGGTAAAGATAATCAGCTAATAAACGTATTTGCAATTATTATGCACACTCCCTGGGAGAGTAACCAAAAAGGAAACAGGCTGTCTCCATTTAGCTCCATTGAGCAGCGCACTTAAGTTTCACAGACCAGAGAGGCAGGGACTAATAAAAGATCTTTACTGGAAGCTATGGTCGAGGCAAGAAGTGACGATTCAGCTGTAATTAATGACTATGAAGAGGGAAACAGACCGTCTGCAAACTGTTCTGGTAACAGAGGTTTATATCAGTGCCACACTGGAAATAGCACGTACATTGCAAGAGAAAATATGCATAAAGCATCTCTTACAGCACAGGCATATATGCACCTGCATGCACTTAATAGTAACAGTTTGTGAGGGAAAACTGAAAAATTGCGCTCTCTTGTGAAAAAGAAGCTCTCACAAGGCAAAGCAAACTTATACCTGCATCCTTGTGACTTAAAGTCTTTATTTGCCAACAGCTGATATATCAAAAAGTCCCCTCTAAAGTTTGACAATATCATGTCCAAATGTTCCTTGCTCTCTTGTTATTTCTGATTAATAACAAAACATTTTCACAGGACTGTCTCTGCTGCACTGTAATTGTCACCTTTTGTACCACATTAAGATTTCACTTTGTTTTTACAAAAGAAGTGTTTTTTTCTTGCTATCTTCAATTATAGCAGAAGCTGTTATGTCTACGTAGGCGATTTCTAATTATATGTCCAACTGCATATAGTCTTTTTGAACTGAAATGGCCAAAGATATTTTAAAAAGGTCAAAGATGTCATATACTTTAACAAGGTTCCCATTACCTTTGCAAAAGACACAGGCCCACAGCATCACATATCCTCCACTGTACTTACAATGGGCATAAGGTGGTTTTTCCTCATATTATTCCTTTGTTTTATGTCAGACCCACCTGGAATGTTTGTTGCCAAAACTCGCAATCTCAGTCTCAGAAAAAAACCCTCTCAGTAAACCCCTTTCACAGTATGAGTATCTGTCTTTCATTTAAATGGGAAAGGAAGAAAGAATGCCATAGGAAAATAATGTTCTTACATCAGCTTACAATGCATTTAACACTGGAGCAAACACAATTTGATCAGTAGATTAGCTTGGCTGCCACAGATCTTTCTGACATTCTGAAAAAAATGGTGTTTCCTGAGTAATGCAGCTCTTACACGCCATGTTTGCAATGGCGGTGATACTAAATCTCATGGAATTCTATGGAAATGTTTTACAACCGATGACACCTGACCAACTTCATGTTTTAATCAGCTAATATAATTATGAAGATCCAAGATGGCGCAGAGCTTTGCTCTCTCGCTTTCTGCATGTTCGATCATGCCTGAAAGCCTGCGCCAACCAACTAGCACCCATCTTCACTGAGATCATCAACAAGTCACTGGAGCTGTGTGAGGTTCCTTCCTGCTTCAAACGCTCCACCATCATCCCAGTACCCAAGAAACCCACCATCACAGGATTAATTGACTACAGGCCTGTCACCGTGACGTCTGTGGTCATGAAATCGTTTGAGTGACTGGCGTTGAAGCACCTGAAGGACATCACAGGTCCCCTGCTGGACCCCCTGCATTTGCCTACCGGGCAAACAGGTTGGACTGCAGTCAACTTTGGACTACACTTCATCCTGCAACACCTTGACCACCCAGGGACATACGCCAGGATCCTGTTTGTGGACTTCAGCTCGGCCTTCAACACTATAAACCCAGATATCCTCCACCAGAAGCTCACCCAGCTCACAGTGCCAGCCTCTAACTGTCAGTGGATCACCAGCTTCCTGAAGGACCTGCAGCAGCAGGTGAGGCCGGGGAGCATCTTCTCCTGCACAAAAACCATCAGCACCAGCGTCCCTCAGGGATGTGTTCTCTCCCCACTCCTCCTCTCCCTCTACACAAATGACTGGACCTCAGCGGACCTGTCTGTGAAACTCCTGAAGTTTGCAGATGACACTACTGTTATTGCATGATCCAGGACAGTGATGAGTCTGCATACAGACAGGAGGTGGATTGGCTGGTACACTGGTGTGGTCAGAACCACCTGGAAGTTAACCCACTCAAGACTGTGGAGATGATGGTGGACTTTCGGAGAACACCACCTCCACATACCCCTCTCACCATCCTAAACAACACTGTGTCTGTTGTGGAAACCTGAGATGGTCCTCACACATAGACATTGTTCAGAAGAAGGCCCAGCAGAGACTATACTTCCTGAGGCAACTTTAGAAGAACAACATTCCACAGGAGCTCCTGGTCATCTTCTACACTGCCATAATTCAGTCTGTCTTGTCTTCGTCCATCTCAGTGTGGTTTGGCTCATCCACAGATCAGGACAGGTCCAGACTGCAACTAACAATCAGGTCTGCAGAGAGAATCATCTGGGCTGACCTTCCCTCTACCCAGGACTTATACAGGTCTAGGGTCAGGAAAAGAGCTGCTAAAATCTCTGCAGACCCCAAACACCCTGCACACAAACTGTTTAGGTTTTTACCAGGCATACGTGGACCGATCTCACATTATATTCCATTGTAATGTCAATTGTGTATGTATGTACAAATAAAAAGATATTCTTTATTATTGAGAGCAAAGTGTACAGGAGTCAAATTACTTGTTTGTCTGTACAAACCTGGCAATAAAGCTGATTCTGATTCTGATATGTATCTGACCACTTGTAGGCAATCAAAGAGCCTTGAAATTAAATTCCTTGATGGTCAATCTAATCTTTAACATGAAAACCAAATTAGAAGATATGGTGTGTGTCACAAAAAAGTAATATACCTGGTCATGGCACAGCAAAACACTGTAAATTCTACCCCATTCATCCTAGTATACACTAACCATTTAGATTGGGAGAGCATCAAAAACAACAGATACTTCAAGGACAGGACCCAATTTTCCACAAATGCTTCTTCAAACTTGGGTTCTCATGCAGCCTGGTTTGTTGTAATTCTAGATGTTTAAAACATCTGGGCCTCTGTGACACATTGTGTTTTAAACCAAGAAAAACAATTGTCTAAACATCAAGAAAATACTTTGCATTTAAATTGTTTTTACAACACCAACAATTTTGTTAACATTGTTAACTTTTGTTAAAAGCGGCTTGTTTGCCAAGCAGGTGTTGGTAAGAAGTTGATGGTGGTATATTTCAAGATTTATGTGCACAACCACCACTTATTTGGGTCTTTACAAAAGCTGAAATTATAGAAAAGGGGTTTGAAAAATAACAGGGATCCCTCTTTTAATAGCCGGGTTTAAACCAGAGACCCAACTCTTGCCCCAAAAATTATTGGTTTTTGGTTGAGGTGTGAGATTAAGCTTCATATATAACCTTTTACAAAAGCACCTTCAAAAAATAGCATACATCAGCCAGGCTCTAATGGCATGAAAGCTTAGTTAATAATTGATAGTTTGGTGCAGATTCAGGTCCTATTTAAAAATGGCATTAAAATGATTGTTTATCTTGTTTTAGCACTACTTTATTTTTACTGACAGACAGTATCTGACAGACAGGGTATCTGAATACATACAAATGTGACACATTTTGGATTTTTATGTTTAAAAAAAGCAAAACAAAAGGAAGGAGTTCAAGAGGTATAAAATACTTTTGTGATAGTTTCACACAAAGAAATTCCCTTTCCAAAATTAAAAAACCCCTTTTTCCCCTCATTTTAATTTAAAAAGAGCTGCGTTTTTGGAAAAAAAGGGCAAAAATTTTGGGGTTTTTTGGCCACATTTAAAAGAGTCAGCCCCCATTTTATTTTTTTTAAAAAATTTTATTTCTTTGGAAAAAAGGAGTACCAAATGGAAAATCGTTTTCCCCAATACCCTAAAATCACCCCCTTTTTGGGCCTTTTTATTTAAACCCCCAAAAAGAGGTTGAAAGTTTTATAATTTTTTTATTTTTGTCAATTTAGGCTAGAAACAGCTTGTGAGTTACATCATAAGAGGTCAGACTTGGGTTTTAAAAAGGTTTTTATTCATTCATTTTTCTCAAGGGCAAATCTAAACCCTATCTCTTCCCTTTAGGGCCACCCAAAAACTGGGGTAAAGGGCCCTTTCCCCACTTGTATATGCTTAATCAAGTCAGAGGACCCCAGAGCGCTCAGCTCTTTAACTACTTCCTTTTGTCATGTTCTCCTGACACCATTGTTGTTAAGTAATCAAGAGGTTAAGAGCAAAATTCTGACATTTCCCCTCAACACTGATTCACGCTATCCTTTCTGCGATTTTATGTGATAAACCTTGTGTTTACCTCCATTCAGCTTCTTATCAACTTTGACGCGCTTTCCTGATCCTGCTGAAGAGAAGCATCCCTGCAGCATTTCCCCCCCCTCCGCCATCGCCACGTCAGGGATGGTGTGTTCAGGAGTTAGTTTTCCTCCACTCAATCATTATTATTACATTTTGGAAGTTGGTCAGAAAGTTCAAATTTGTTTCCTATTAGAGTGCCTTCTTCCACAGTTTGTGGCAAACTGCAAACAGGATGTGTTCACCTTCTATCAACAATCCCTAAAGCCCTGATTTGTGCAGTTCACAACTAACAGTTGTCTTGGCAGATTCTTCCACTTGAGCTGTGGATCTCTGCAGCTCCTGCAGAGTTACAGTGAGCCTCTTGGTTGATTCTCTAAAAAAGTGCTCTCCTTGTCCAGGTTGTCAGTTTAGATGGACAAACATGTCTTAGTAGGTTTGCAGTTGCCCCATACTCTTCATTTTCAGATGATGGACTGAACAGAGCTCTGGGAGATGTTCAAAGCTGGGGATATTGTCTTAGAACCTAACCTGCTTTAAATCTCTCCACAACGTTCTCCCTGACCTGTGTTTCTTGGTCTCTGTGACGCTGTTTGTTCACTGATGTTCTCTAACAAACCTCTGAGACCTTCAAGGAATACATCCATCCATTGTCTATAGTGGCATATGCCTACCTCCAATGGTCATTGGGTGAAAGACGGGGTACACCCTGGACACACACAGGACAAACAACCACGCCCACACACTCAAACCTAAGAGCAATTTAGGGAGACCAGTTAACCTAACAGACATGTTTTTGGTATGTGGAAGGAAGCTGGAATTACCGGAGAGAACCTACGAATACACAGGGAAAATAATCAAACTTAATCCAGAAAGAACGCAGGCTAAGACCTTTTCACTGGAAGGACACTTTGCAGTCCTTAGCAGAACAGCTGGATTTACACTGAGATTAAATTACACACAAGTGACTTTAATTTGCTAATGAGGTGGCATCTTAAAGCAATATGTTGCACTGAATTCTATTTAGGGGTATCAGAGTAAATGGGGTTGAATAAATATGCATGCCACACCAAACAGATTTTTATTTGTTAAAAGAATGTTGAAAATTTTGTATGATAATAATTTTAATTTCAAAACTGTTTATTATTTTGTTTTGGTCCAAAATCCCAATAAAATGCATTGAAATTTGTAGTAACAGGATAATGCAGAAAAGTTCAAGGGCCATAAAAATGTCTACAAGTCATTGCAGATATTATTTTAATCCAGAACCTTTCCAAATGGAAATAAACACACCTTTTTAACGATTCTCTTGAAATTAGATCTTGGATATGGGATTTTGAAAACAGAATCATCAACTTGAACATCCAAGTTTTATTCAGAAGATGTTTAAGTTATTTAAGCTATTTTCAGGACATATTTCTCACGTTTGGTAGAAGCAGTTTCTCTTAAATAAATATTTAAGCTACAAGGGGTTTTGCTTTTTGAATTAATAAAATGTATGGTGGAGTTTGGAGGTTGGTAATCACCAACATTAAATTGTGTTAAATAATAGCATTAAGAGGATGTTTATAAAGGGTTCTTCAGGCTCTGCTTTTTAGTTTAATACAACCTGCGAATCTGATTGGCTCCTACACAAAAAAAACAACTTATCCAGTCTGTTGCCAAATACTGGGGCAGCAGACATCACTTTAAAAAACCACACCAAACCATACAAATGTATTTTCCACTTTAAGAATATAGTAGATGACAGCAGAAACAGAAAAAACTGCTTGCTCAGAAAATGTAAATTTACACTCTGACAAGGCCATGTGCTTTGGTTGTATTTACCACCCAATTGTTCACCCTTCTGTCAGCACCCATTTACTCAGAAAACCAAACATTGGAGACTAAAACAGCCAAACTCGCAAAAGAAACAAAAACAAAGATGGACACATCTGTCAGAGGACAAAGAACATCTCCGTTTATGGACACGTTCATTGAGATGCACAGGCGCGACTTTGCTTAGGGGAAACCGTAACTCTAAAGTTGCCCACACTCACAAACAAAACCCACTGAAGAGTGCAGGGGCTGGGGTGACAGCGGCTTACCAAACTGCCTGAGTGTCTTTAACAGGAGCCATAATGGACTGTGGTTGTCTTTGGTGAGCATCTGTTGGGCCCCGTGTTTTATGGCCCTGTCCCTATTGTGTCTGCATTGAAGCTTGAAGAGTGGAGGCCCAATGAGTTGAGACAGAGTGAATGTCTGATCGTTTATTCCCTCCTTATGGAAAAATGAGCTCCAGCCGAAGTAATAAATCTGGTCTGTGGGCTTCCTACATCAACAAATCTCCGTGGAGAATTTTCCTTGTGGTTTGAGATTGAAGATGAAAGGAAAGTGTTTGAGTTTTAGGACTAAAAATAATAAAAGTAACACTGGGAAATTCCTTCAATATCTGTGTTTGTAGTTTTAAGTTGTCTATTTATTGTGTGTCAGTCAGATATTAGAAGCTTCCATTTAAAAAATGTGGGTAAGGTTGTTTTTTTTTAACAGAAGAAAATCTGAGGATCTTCAAGACTTATCGACAGAGTTGGAGTTGGAGACCCTGTTGTACACATTAGAAGATTTTTGTGTTTTCGGTCAGTAATGAGTATCAAATTTAATTGTTTTCTAAATGCCAGAATTTTAGATATTTTTGTTATTTCCTGAAATTTAGAAGTTTACATACATAAACATTACTATACTATCAACCAGTTTGGGGAAGCCCACATGATGATGTCATGCCTTCTGATTGGTTAATTCACTAAATTTGGGCTAAAGGGATGCACATGTGTAGATATATTATAAGGCCACACCTCAAGCACACTGCTTCTTGTGTGACATTATGAAAAAATCAAAAGTGTTCAGCCAAGATATCAGATAGAGAAGTGTGGACCTCCATACGTCTAGTTCATCGTCAAGTACAAAATCCCAATGCTTGAAGGTGCTACATTCATCTCTAGGTAGATAAACACCATGGGAATATGCAGCCATCATACCCTTAAAGAAGGGGGTTGTGTGTCTCAAAGATGAATGCAGTTTTGTGTGAAATAAGTATATCAACCCCCAACAAAAGGAAAAGACCTCGTGAATATGCTGGCTGATGCTGGTAAGAGAGTGTCGTCATTCACAATGAAACAAGTCTCTCTGCCAAGTTCCTGTCTGTGTGGGCAGTAAGGATCTCATGTAGCGGTCAGTACAGCGGATCTGAAGAAGCCTCTGACTGAAGACACTCTGTTGTTGTACAACAGACTCATGAAGAGGATGCTAGGGGTTCTCCACAGTGTTCTTCATTTTATGAAGAATCCTTCTTTGTACAATGATCTCCAGAGGTTCCAGAGGAGTCCCCAGAACTGAGTCAGCCTTCTTTATCACCTTATTGAGCTTTTTTAAGTCCCTGGCTCTGATGCTGCTACCCCAGCAGATGATGGCAGAAGAGATCACACTCTCCACAACAGACTTATAAAAGACATGTATCATCTTGCTGCAAACTCTGAAGGACCTCTCAAGGACACTAGTTCCCAAAAAAAATCTTCAAATATAAAAAAAAAAAAACACTGAATGTGATTACAAGAAGGAGCAAATTAGACCTGGTTACAATCCCCAGCTGGTCTTCTACCAAGTGAGTTTTGTCAGGTAACTGGAACAAGCTCCTCTACGACTTTGTTGATGCTGAACCCGATAATTCTTGTTTTGCTTGATTGTGTCAGAGAGTGCTGAGGTTGCATTGGGCCCACATGCAGAGCAGAGCCAAGGAGCATTGTGGTGAGTTGAAAATGGTTTTAATAATGAATCTTAAAACTACAAAGAGCATGATGATGAGCAACAGGCAAATAAGAAAAATCTGGAAACACACTAGGAAACATGCAGGTAGCAAGTAGGGTAGTAACAGGGGGAACCAGTGGAGAACAATGACAATCTGAGAGTATAAATACTGAGGTAGGTAGGAGAATGGACCAATGAACCAGAATAACTAATCAGGAGGGAATCAGAAGCAGCTGGAGAGGAAGGACTAAAGGAAACTGAGGGAGAGTGACTAATTAAATGGCAAAAAAGGTGGAATGAAGATAAGAAAGGAAGAAGATTATATAAAGTACAAAAGTCAGTACAAATTAAAAATATTAATGAGAGAAACAGAAGGGAAGAAATAATAATGATCAGATTAAGAGTAGGTCATACCTATTTAAATGAAATCCTATATTTAATAGGGAGGAAAAATAATGATAAATGTGAAAGATGTGGAGAGAAAGAAAATGTAGAACATGTATTGATGAACTGTAAGACATATGAACCTGAAAGGGAGAAATTGAGAAGAATGGTTGGAAGGACAGGACAAGAATGGAGTCTTAAAGGAATATTGGGAATTGAAGGACACATAATGGATATTTACAGATTAAGTAAAGCATTATTTATTTATCTTCAAAATACAAAATTAAAAAATAGAATTTAATAGATGTAAAGTAGTGTTGCTACACACTCATGTACAGTAGGTGGCGGTATGCACCATAAAGTTGCTTGCGATCCGCCAATAATAGAAAGAAAGAAAGAAAGAAAGAAAGAAAGAAAGAAAGAAAGAAAGAAAGAGACTAATTAACACAGATGAGCATGGAGGTAACCGAAAACATCTAGATGACAGAAATAAGTAAACAATAAGGAGACCAAAAGAACATATACAGGGAAAAAAGATTTACGCAAAAATGCAAACTAAAACATCTAACCTATTCAAGTAACACCTAAACGACAGTATGAATCTAATAAACCTGAATGAATTGAAATAAAGCAAGTGCAGAATATGGCAGTAAAGAGAAAGTAAACAGAACTCAAAACTAAAACCTAACAAAGGCAGATCATGACAGATTATCTTCTTAGCTTCGATCCAGAGAGTCTAGCTCCTTTCAACAAACTCCGGTGTTAAAATGTAAACTGCTCTTCAGACATTTTAAATCTGAACATTTTCTTCAGCAGTCATTGCCTTCTTTTCAGATTCAGACATCTTTATTACTACCAATGGGCAATTAATTTGAGCCTTTCTGTTCATACACTACCCTTTAACATGCACGCTCAAATTCAAAACCAACAGTGAGTAATAAAAGAAAATAAATCCTAACAGCCAATGGTTGACAGGCTTGGAATAGTTATAAATCCTTGTCTAGAGCACAGTATTATTTCATTCTGTGGACAATAGGAGAGGTTCTAATTCTGTTTTTTTAGGTAGATCAGTCTGGTTGATCGCTTTCTTTGTTTTTTCTGTCACGTCTTTCTTCCAAAGAGTGCCCAAGTCCCTCAGCTGGTCAAACATTAATAAACATTTCCATATCTGGCTAAATAATCACAAAGAATTCACATCTTTTATCAGTGGGAGTCCATTTCTCACTCTCCACTATCCCTATGACTTTTAAAAAGACCAAGAAGAGTCCTATTGAATTAAAAGAAAAAACCCAAAACTGATAGGCTGGATATTTGTAGGTTGTAGATATGTGGTAACGGCTTCCTGTTAGACTGCAGACATGGAAAACTGCTTCTGCTTAATGTCGACATGTTAACATTGCCAGCGTCTGCAAGTTGGCAAACTGTAAAAGGACAGTAGGGACAATACATTAGACCTGTCCAGCAATAAATCTTAATCTTAGGACATTTAAAGGAATCTCCTGATCCTTCTTTAAATGGGAAGAATTTATCAATCAGACTGATTTTGAGATAAAGAGACCGACTGTGACTGTGAGATTGTTTGGTTCAGAATGGTAATATAAATCAAAGCAGGTTATCCCCATAACAAAACCATCAAGGGTTTTTATGTCTGCCTATGGCCAGTCAGGGTTGAGGAGTCACAAATGGCCAAGCAGTGTATTTATGTTACATATAATGTGCTGTGGTTTCTGTGATAACATTAAAGCCTGGAAGAAACAATTTTTCAAAGAAAGAGGACGTAGCTTTGTGCACCCTGCAAAGATATGCAATCACAAAGTGTGTGACGCGGAGATCAGTCTTCTGACTCCACAACAGAATTCAGCTCACAGCATTCATCTCATACTGTTCTGTCAGGATTTACTGGGCACATGGGAACAGAGGTTATCTAATGGTTGTGTCTGGGTCTTTAATCTGCAGTGAGCCCTCCAGTGTGTAACTTTAGCATATAAATCTGAGGCACATGGTATTTTAGAAGGCCCAACCTGTGAGTAATAGTTTCAGACTGTTGCACACTCACTGTGTACATCCAGATTCCCATGCACTTTCAAAATAAAATAAAAGGCAGCATTTTCTTAGCCTTCATACTCTCTTGACCCAAAGCAGGAAGCCATCCAAACATGCGATGATGGGACTATCTACAGATCTGATATCTAGCAGGTATGCTTCATTTGCAGAGCTATCATCTGTAACTTCCATTACTTCCTCTCCACTCTGCAAAAGCAACTGTAGGTGCGTCACAATAACACAATTTACAGCTTCAGATAAAACTGTCAAGAGTGGATAATCACGCTGCTATAATGCCTCTGCATCCTTGAAAGTCCTTTGTTTTTACCGGGGCTAGAAGAGATGCATCATCTTTGAAGCTTTGTCAGAGATTATCACTTCAGTCTTATGTGGCTGTACAGTAATGTTTGGCAGTTTTCTGCTCTGCCATTATCTGTTGTAATTTTTCAAATGTGTAATTAATTTATATGTTAAAAAAACAAACATTTTTTCTCTGTGAGTCCTGTATCTTCTCTTAATCTGTTTTCTTCTTAGCTTGTCGAAATGTGTTTTCTAGAAGATTTAGATATGAAGACTGAAAAGGTTAATTTTGGGTATGACCTGGATAGGTCACCAGTTCATCCCAGGGCAACTCTGAGAAACACAGGACAGACAACCACAAACACACACTTATACACAAGGACAAGAGTATTTAATTTACTTAACAGTCATGTTTTTGGACTATGTGAGGAAGCTGGAGTACCTGGTGGGAACTTATGCATGTAAGGGGGAACATGCAGAAAGACCTCTGGCCAGGTTTCCAACCTTCATGCAACAAGACAACATTGCTACCAGTTGTGACATCGTGCAGCCCAAGCTTCTTCACGTCACAATAATTATAATTAGATAATTAACTGAATGCAGTTTTATAGCTGCCCTAGAGTAAAAAGAATTGACACCAAACTCTTACTCATGTAACCCCTTTTGCTGTGCATAGCAATGGTGCACGGAGGAAAAAAACCATGCTGGCCACATGATCCAGTAACTGACCCACAGGGCCATCTTGTGGTGTCGCTAAACTCAACAACCTCCCTCTGAGTCATGTTTCTCATTCTAGTTTCAGTCTTCCTCATCAGCTATAAATGTTTCCCCGAAGATTTCAGCAGCTCCTGATGATTGATCATTATTATCTTACAACCAACGTAAACAAGATGTACAGTCCTTCTTTTGGAAATATTTGCAGTTAAATGCTAAAAGTTGTTAACCTTGGCCAATATCATAAGCGTTTTAATGTTTTAATTATTGTTTTCTTAAAGAGAAAATATTCCAGTAAGTATAAAAAGAGCTCTTAAAGCTGAAATAATGTATTATTCAGGTGCTAAAGAGAATGGCAAAGCATTTTTAAAAAGTTCTTGGGGAAAAAAAAATTACAATAGCAGAGAGGAGCAACTTTCTAAAACAATAGATTGTCCGAAAGGTAATGAGTGAAAAATAGTTTTAAGAAGATTTAAAGGACCTTAATGTTGATGCAGCCACTGCAGCTGTACAAATATGCAAAGAGCACAATAACAGACGTAAAGGAAATCAGGGTGACTGGTAGTATGTCTACCCCAAATCAATACTTTTCTTTCCAAGTTGATTAGAGTCTAAAAACCTATTTTTTCATATAAATCTATATCTGTAGATATATCTATAGATATAGATATATATATATATATGTATATTATTTCTCCTATCATTACTAAAAATGGGAAAGACAAGAGAAGATGGCATTTTAGTCTATCTACAGTCAGAGCAACAAACAACTTTAAAACAACTGGAAATGTGACACACATGGCTAGATGACAGCCCACACAGGCGAAGGGCGGAGCAGAGAAGGGCGCTGGATAAATCCAAGGTAGGGAGGATGGTAAGGGAGGTTAAAAAAAAGCCTCCAAATCCCAATGCCCAACAAGTCTTCATACCAATCATTAGAAGCTATCTACAAATAAACTGGCTCCTTGAGAGGCATATTAGTTCAAAGCCTTTTCTGTTATACCATCACAAACATAAATGTGTTCACTTTGTGTTTCACAAAACAGTCCAACCGTATGTTTAAGGTGCCTTTTAGCAGTCCATGTGTTTTAAGAGGGGTGGGGGTTAGTAATTCCCACTGTAAGAGTCCACAACATTATGAACTTTTTGGAAAACAAGGAGACTTTAAATACAAATCTGGTGCCCTCTGCAAGACATTTGGAGGTTACCTCAACCCTGCTGTTGAGTATGGTGGAGAAGCCATCATGGTGTGGGCCATGGTGTGAGCCTTGGAAGGAAAGCGGAAAATGGGCTGTTATTGGGTCTTTCAGCTGGACAGTGATCCAAAACATGTTGCCAAATAACACTGAAATGCTTCACTAGACACAACCTAGTTTCATCTTTTACCATCTCAGATCCTAAAACCCTACAAAAAATCTGTGGGGTGAGCAGAAGAGAGGGGTGCATCGGAGAGGACACAGGGCTCTGAATGATCTGGAGAGATGGCCAAAGATCCCTTTCACTTTGTGCTTCAGCAGTGTTTAATTTCAAAACAAGACTCCTATCAGCAAAGGGGGTGATTCAATGTGTCCACGTCATGAAAGACAATAACTGTGGCTTTGGTGATTTTGTAAAAAACAAAACAAAAACAAAACATTCCCACATGGGATTTTTTTTTCCTTCACTGAATAAATTTGGTTAAATGTACATTTTTGATTTAGTACATGATTAAATCTGCACAAACTGTAACCAAGACAATATGCAAAACATCTGACATATCTAACTTAGAGAAGGAGGCACCCTGCTGGACAAAAAAAAGGATCTAACTCGGCGCAAACACCGCCAATACGCCAGGAGGAGGCAAACCAGAGTCATTGAAACATTGCTCTTCTGATAGTCGAAGAAGAACCTGCTTAGCTGAGCAAAATGGCTGACGTTGAGATGGACATCATGTCCAGAAGAATGAATAATGGCAACGAACACGTGTAAGTTTTTCTATTAAAATTAGTTCATATCGGTAGCAACATAATGTGAGTGAATTATGTGTCTCAAATTAAAAGGGAACGGTATTAAATGGGGAAGAGAACAGAGTCGCAGGTTGACGTTGTTACCGGATCATGCTAATTGTTTCAGCTAACGGGCTAATGTTCTTTAGCTTAGCTAGACTTAAGTTTGGCTAAACTCGCGACCTGAAAGTGTACGTTAATTATATTTCTCCGTGTTTCTTTTGGTAGAGTGAGCGTGTGCGCCCGTCCATCTATGGAAAGCACTTTTTAATATTGTCAAACACTTCACAAATGTACGTTAACTTAGTTAATGTAGCTTGCCAATGCTAAAGACGTTAACATCTCTGAGCTAATAAAACAGCCTTGGCGGTCTGGGTCGGAGGAAGGGCTAACAAGCCAAATTGACATGACAGTACATTCATCTGGGTGCTACACTTGTCGTTTGTAATTGATCCCATTGTTTATATTATAGTCGTCGCTTTAGTCGTGGAGAGCATTACGTAATCCAACGTTTATAGCTGGGCTCGTAGTGGTTAGGCTTATAATGGGTTCGGTTTTATTCTTTATGAACATGGATGATTATTAATTGCACAATGTGTTTTAACTGTGTTGGGAAAATTCATAATTTTCTTGCATTTTCATACAGACCTGACAACAATTCATACCCACTCGGTACATTTTATGTGTCTTACCAACCAGTAATTTGCAGTATTATCTATGGTTTGCTAATATTCTACTAGAATATTATGTAAGTTTTCTGTCTCCACTAAGTCCTGTCCAGCAATACAAAGTCACTCTTTGATTGATCCGGCATTCATATTTCATCAGTTTTGAATGGCATAAATGTGGTTTAGAAACATAATAAATGGAAATAGCTTGAAAAATAAAATCTTCTATAACCACACAAAATAACAAAACAAAAAATTCAATCCAAATTTCAAATGTTTATCTTATCCAATCATTAAATTCCAAACTACCAGGAGAAATAATTTATTTCTTGTGATTTCATATTTATCAGAACTATACTACGAAAGAAGATTTCTTCTGTATTTATGAACGATATTGAGGGAGTGGATTAAGCAGCTCTTCGGGCTAACTGGTCTAATTTTGGCCCTGATTCTGCATTTAGTTACCATGGAAACCAACTGTTGAACTGGTTCCTGTGGTTTGCGTCTCCATTACTTTCTTTAAGGCACCAGGTTTTAAGTCAGACATTCACCACAGCATCAGGTTATCTCGGAGACTCACAGTTTTGTCGTCCGGACAGAATTATGTTAACTGTCATCCTGCCGATACAAGGAGTTGGATTTAGACACGTTTCTATGGAAACGATCTATAACAGAAACACAGCATTCACATACTTGAAATTGTACATGCTGCCTGTGTACCTGCAGCTGTAAATAATCCATCCTGTTATACAGGACACTGTATATTAAATTGTGATAGAATTTCAGAAAATGGCAATATTAAAAACATTAACCCAAGGTTTCCTGACAATTTTATTTCTTTACTGTTTTATAACGTCGCCACTTACCTCCATGAGGTTTAGCCTCTCGGCTGTTAAGGATTTACACTTGATGTCAACGTTAATGGCAGTTAGTCTGTCCAACTTGCCATTTATGTTATCGGTATGTGTGAAAGTGTGTGAAAGCTCGACACTTGGTAATAGCTTACTAAATATTGCATCCAAGCAGTCCTTTGCGATATTGCCAACACTAGTATTTTGGTGACAGCTGCGATTCAATATATTGTGCAGCTCTACAGGAAATAATCATTAGTGGTAGAAAACAATGATCTAGTCGCTTAACGCAGGCCGGTTCTTAGCCGTGTTCTTCCAACTTCTCTGCACGCTGCAGTCTGTGCTTTCTAACTCGGCCAAGTAGGCCGCCTCGTCAACAGTCGACTATACAGAAAGAGAGGATACTTGCCAACGTATGCACGGCTATTCTCGAGTTATTTCATGCTGTTTGTATTTATGTCAAGCCATGCTAAATTGGTTGCTAGCATCAAACTGCACGGTTTGTAAATTAAAATTAAAAGCAAACCCTCTAGTATTTCAGGTGATTATGTTCAGATTTATTTTAGCTGAACATAACAAGCAAAGAGAATCATTTTAGTTTTCCTTTTGTTAAAATAAGAACGAGTCTGTGTCTTGCTAGTTATGAAAACATTTTTGCGTTGCCTGTGTGTGTTTTTTCACTTAGCGATGCGTTCCCCATACAGTATGTTTAGCAGCCAGAGGTAAATGTGCCACACTATAAGCCACACTATAGGTGCTTACTGTAAAGAATATAAACTGCAAATATTCGATTCTTTTTGTGTTATTTTTTTTTTTTTGTATCAATATAAAGCCGGTGGCTTGGATTATTTTCTTATGTGTTCTTCTATGATTTTAATTATTTGTAATTTTTAAATTTAATTGGTTTGAAAATGTTGATAAAATATTTTTCAAATGTCTAATATTTCTAAAGGTTTAGGAGGCATTTTAATGTAGAGTATATATCTTATTGTTTCACCATGGAGCCTGTGCATTTACTTTTTTCCCAACTTTTTTTGCTAATTTATTGTTTACGCTACTTTGAAGTAAATTACTTTTTAAAATGTCTTAAGGAGCATTTTGTTTTAATAATTTTATTTTTATCTTTGATAAACAGAAAGCAAGACCTGGAAATACATGAAAGAAGTGGAAATGAGGACAGCGGAGACTTGTCAGAAGAAGAGGGGGAAGAGGTAAAAACTAAGTATTAGGAACAAATGCTGGTTCAGATTTGATCCGTTTAATCAAATGTATAAAAATTCATTATTGTCTGCATGCGTTTTGCCACCGATATTTTTGTTGGATTTTGAGTGCAACGCCAGAGGAATTCTGAGCCTTTGTTTTGAAATTTCCCTTTGAAAAGTTTTCCTTTAAACCATTTGCTTTTTTTTTAACTTTAAAAACCCCCAAAAACCATTAGGGGGTTTTTTTTGGACTTTTGGGTGGGGATGGGACCTATACAAAGTGCATAACTATGAAGTGGAGGGAAAGGGATGAATGTTTTAAAACTTAAAGTTGGAAAAGTTCTGCAAGCATTTATATTCAACCCCCTTAAGTCAGTACTTTCCAGAACCATGTTTTGCTGGTGTACCCCCTCTCCCTGTTTTAAAACCACTAAAAACCCCAAACTTTTTTTCCCCATTTGTTTTTGGTAAAAAAAACTCAACTCAGCCCAGTTTTGGGTGGAGAAAATTGTGAAAAATTTTTTTCCCTTTAATTTAGGTGATCTCCCCCCGGGGCATTTGGGACCCCCCCCTAAAAATTTTGGACAGCTTTTCCGGCTAAAGAGGGGCTAGATCCCCAAAAAAAATTCCTGATTTTAATTATTGTTGAAAACCTTGTTTTTGATATTTTTTCGGCACTAGTGGCCTTTATTTATTTTTTGACAGTAGGCAGACAGGAGAGAGGTGGAGACATTCGGCAAATGTCGCCGGGTCCGGGAAATTCCCAACCCCGGGGCAGCCGTTCGAGGACTGTAGCCCCTGCCCCTATGATCCCCCGCCCCTTAACCCTACACCCCTCAGCGCCGCGCCAAAACCTTGTAACATTTTTCCTTGAACTTCACCATTGTTCCCAACACGTAAAGTCCCAGTAAAATGCATTGAAGTTTTGAGGTTGCAGCATGACAAAATGTAAACATGTTCAGGTTCTAGGATTGCTTTTGCAGGGAGCTGTAATCCTGGCTTACAAAAAATTTTTTTTCCAAATCACAAAAAAGGGTTTAAACTGATGCTTTTAAACCCGCATTTTTTAAAAAACCTTAAATCCCCCCATTTCTTTTACAAAAGTCTTTTTTTCTGAACAGTGTTTATTTTCTTCTGTAGGTTTAATCGAATTGATTTGCGCAAAATGTGCTTAAAATAAATAATACAAACTGCCAAACTCCAGCTTTTTCTTACTGCTTTATTGTTGCCCCACTTTTAATGTTTATGGTTAGGCCACATAATTTGTAATATGCGTATAAACTTAAAAAGTTGACAGACAGTGATGAAGGATAGCATGTCTAAGAACTGTCATCCTTCCATGATCTTACTGCTAAGTCTCATTCCTTTTATTTTTCCCACCCAGGAGCAAGCTGGAACTAATGGTGAGAAGACTGAGGAAGGGTCCAAACATCACAGCAGCAGCAGCGGGAAACACAAGAGGAAAAAACACCCCCAAAAAAAAACATCGGGAGCAAGCACAAAAAACACAAACCCGCCCAGAGAGGGGACAAGGGGCCCCCCAAAAAGCAAAACATCGGCATAAACACGGAAACCCTAAACGCCCAAAAAGGGGCTCCCCCCCCACCGCTGAAATTCCTTTGGCTCCCCCCAGCCACAGGGGAAAGGGGGGGTCCTCTGTCCTCCGGGAAAACCAAGTCTGGAAAGGGCCCGGGGGGGTTGGAGGGGTCTAGAGAAACAGAGGGCTATGATCAAAGCTGAACTGGATAGCCAGTTAATGGAGGGAAAGGTTCAGTCCGGCATGGGTTTGATCCTTCAGGGGTATAACTCTGGGTCTGAGGAGGACGGAGATGCAAGGTTTAGGAATGGAGAACAGCGTCCAAAGGGCAGCTCAGGTAAACTCATATCTCCCAGAGGGGAAAAAAGTGGAAAATCTAGAAGGGACTCAAAAAAGATGGGGTAAAAAACCCGTTCAAAGCGTCGCAGTTTGGGGTAAGTCTTTAGATAAAAACCCGCGAAGGAGGCCCAAATTTAGCAAAAAGGGGGCCCCAAAAAACAGCAAGGAGGGTGTGTTAAAAAACCCGCCCCGTGCAAAAAGGGAGATCAAAGGACAGAAAGCAAATCAGGCCCGCGCAGTAATTTTAAAGGGAAAAGGGAAAATCTAATTTTTTCTTCCAGCTTTGGAATTTTACAGGGAAAATGGTGCCCTGACAAACGGTTTTTCTCCGCGCCCCCGGGAAGGGGGAAAACCAAAAAACCAAAAAGGGAAGAACGGGGGGGCCCAGGGCCCCATGGCCCATAAAGAAAAACGGCCGAGGGCCCCTCCGACGCCCAACGGGGAAAAAAACGGCCAGCCCAAAATCACCCCCAAAAGGGCCCCCTTCACTGGGAAAAGGAAACCCCCCTCCCCCCCTTTGGGGGGGGACCCCCCAGCCCCCCGGGTTTAGGAAAAAGCAGCACCTTCCCCCGCCAAAAGAGAAAACCCACCAAAACCCCTGCCAGGGGCCTTCGGGGAAAGGGCCCCAAAAAAATTCTCCAAACCCGAAGGGGCCCCGCCCGGGAAAGCCAAAAGCAAACCGCTCGCCAAAGGGCCCCGGGAGGAAAGGGGAAAAGCGACAGGACCCCACCTTCCCGAGGTTTGTTAACAGTCTGTTGTTTAAGGCTCCAAAGGCCCTTTAAAAACCCGTTCCCGGTTTCTTTATTCAGTTTAAAGGTTTGGGATTTTAAAAAAGTGCCCCAAAATTTTTATTTAATTTAGTTCAAAATATGAAACTTTTTGTGTGTAACTTTATTACGCACAGAATGATGTATATTTCAGGAGTTTATTTCTGTTCATTTTGACGGTGATGCTTCGTAGCTTGTTAAAACCCAAAAGACCAATTCAAACTAGATTTTTAAAAATAGAAATGCTATGTTCTGACCCACTCCATCAAGGAGGAAGACTGCTAACTTGATATTTGTCCAGCAGACAGTCATCGACACCCTTTTCAAGGAGGGCAATCCATAAAAAGTAATTTCGGAAGAAATTGACTGTTCAGAGTGCTACACATTTTAATGGAAAGATGAGTGGAAGGATAAAGTGTGGTAGAAAAGATGCAGAAGAAACTGAAAAAACCACATCCTCTCTTAAGGCTAAACAGCTTTAAACACAGCTGTGTGGCCCATAAAATGATCAAAACATTTCTCTGTCAGTTTTTCTTTTTGTTGGTCTTGTGTAAATAAAAAATAAACAAAAATAAAGGCCTGAAATGTATTATCCATGTGCAATAAACTGACATATATATATATATATATATATATATATATATTAGTCTCACTTTTTGAAATGCATTATGGGTCTGTTTACTAAGGAAATGTTTGCTGATACTGTGCTGGTATCGCCAGGTCTATATGAAGATAAGTTGAGATTTTCTGATGACAGTTTGATTTCTTTATGCTGAAGCATTTTAAAAGATGACCAGTATGGAACTGACTCGAGGTTTTCATCAGATTATATTATTTAGCACCCGTGAATAACCATGAAGCAGCGTATGAAACCTTTGTGACGTGTGATGATTTAAAAAGAATATTTAATTATTTAGAAGGTAGTTTAATAAAGATGATCCGATCTACAAATTGCTTTGAATGCACCAGGGAGTTAAAACACGGTTGTTCTCTAGAAGATTCTTTGTTCGCTGCGATCTGAGGACCAAAACCCTGTAGATATGAGTGAGATGGTTTTGATTGGATCAATATATAAATGTTTCCATTGCTGATGGATTATAAATGCTAGAAAGCTAACTCTGATGTTAACGAGACAGTAACCCAACCTTCTGTATATTAAAATCTTTCTCTCCCGGGTCTCGGTTTTCCATGTAATCTTTTTGATCTGCGCTAAAACTTGAAGGTTATGAAAAACAAACATTTCCTTTGTTTGACATCTGATTAAATATAACACAAAATAATAATTTTTTTGATTGTCAGCAGAAATGAGTCAGTTATACGTGGATTGTAGCATGGTGATGGTGATGGTGATAGGTACTGGTATTTTCTTGTGTAGAAAGCGAGTCCGGGCAGATGCCGGACCACTCGGAGACAGATCACGGGAGAAGAGTCCCAGGTCGTCTTCTCGTCGCAGAATGAGTCGCTCACCTCTAAGGAGGAGGTCTCCATCGCCACCACGACGCTCTCGCTCCTCACCTCGGAGGCGAAGCAGGTCTCCGCTGAGACGCAGGTGATTCCTGCCCACGTTTTGACTGTGAACTCATCGTTTGTGATGTGTTGTGAAAATGTTTCTTTGTGCTTGGCGAACGCAGCTTATATAATAAAAGGCAGATTCGACACTTTTTCTTTTATTCGTTTATGTAATTTTACTGATAACCAAACCTACACATGCATGAAACTGCAGGTCTGGTGACAGAGACAGGTATGGACGACTCCGCCAGTACCGACGCTCAATGTCCCGGGATCGGGAGAGGAGAAGACGGCGCAGCAGAGATGAAGATAAGTTCAAAGGAAGCCTTTCAGAAGGCATGAAACTTGACCAAGAGTCCTCAGAAGGTGAAATGTGAGTACAGTAAACGTTTCCACTTAGTCTTTCTGTATGATTTGTTAAATATGCAGATTTACATGTTTATAAAAGTTGTGCTACTACAGTATTTTGCTAAGGTTTCCTAGACCTATTTAACAAGTTAGAACCACAAATCTTTAATGTATTTGTGTATAAACCAAAATGAAGTAATGCATAGTCAGATGAGACCCAAATTAAACCGACTGTGAAACATGGTGGTGGGAGAATTATGCTGTGGACATGCTTTTCCTCACCAAAGACAGGGAAGCTAGTCGGAGTTGATGGAAGACGGATGGAGCTCAATACAAGACAATCCTGGAAGAAAACCTGTTTGCAAAAGACTTGAGATTGGGGTGGGAGTTGAGGATAGGCGTTTATCATATCAGAGTGAAAAATTAGTTTATGATGATAATGATAAATTCCATTTAATGATGTCTGAAAACCCCAAAAACTGACTGTTGTCGGGATTTTATTATTTTCTCCACTGTTGGTACCATGGGAGCATCGATTAATATCAATAAATTTAAACCTATGATTAAAAGCACTTACTGTGTGCAGTTCGGTGATTAAAAATGAATCTTCGTTATGGTAACGGTTGTCCTGAAGAAGCCTATTTCATAATAACTGTTGTTAAAGAGCAGTATTTGTGTTTGTGGGACTTTGACTGTGGTGAAAAGGAGCTCCAGAGTGTAATGGTTGAAAAATGTACTGGTCGCCGTTGTCGTGTAGACGGGAAAATTGGAATCTTTCTTTCGGGGATGCCCTGGCTAATGACTGAATACAGTAGAAATTAATGCGCACCTGCACAACATAATGACCAGTTTAAAACCCACATTAGACGAAGATATCAACAGTAACTGTTACCGATTGCAGAGTGCTTCCTGTGCTGCTGGCTCTTTTGAATCTAGCGACGGTTCTCCAACAAGGTGCTCATCTTTTACCCCGTTTTGTAAGCAAGAAGTGTTTGTGCATAGCGCCTACTAGTGGCATAGTGGGGGAATTACACCATATACTGTTGTCGAATGAACAGAGATTGTAATTAAAACATTGTCATGTAGACCTGTTAACAAAAATGGAAAAACAATCCCGTTTTCGTTGGGTCGTTGTCGTGTAAAGAGGCCTTTAGATTGAGCTTTTTTACAAACCTTTTTGTGTCTTGATGTGCAGAACTGGTAGAGATATCCTCCAAGAGAAGTAAATGCAGCTTGACGAGGCTCTGTTTGCTTTTACAAAGCTAGTCCTAATACATCCGTCTTAGTATTGAAAAGTGTTTGTATGAAGAACCCTGGCTGCTTATCACAGCATTTAATACTCATTAGTTCCTTTCCCAAATAAAGCCAGTTTCTTTTATGCTGGTTGTTTGCAGGTTGGAAGACTTTGAAGGTGAGGAGATAGATGAAGAAGCTCTTATTGAGCAGCGCCGTCAGCAACGTATGGCCATTGTCCAGGTCTGGTGACGTCTACACTCTTCTCTACCCAAAGATTTACTTGTAGTTTAATGGAGAAAGCTAATGTTTCTTACATTGATTGATTCATCTTTTTCGGCTGTTATCTTCACACAGAAATACAAGACAGCGAACGAGGAGTCCAACATGGTGTCGGAGCCCAGCAGCCCACAGAGCAGCACCCGTAGCCGATCGCCCTCACCCGATGACATCTTGGAGCGAGTCGCTGCAGACGTCAAGGAGTACGAACGCGAGAATCTCAACACGTTCGAGGCCAGCATCAAAGCCAAGCACAACCTCATCGCCCAGGAGAAAGACGGTAAAGTCCCAGTGGAAATGGCTTTTGTTGGCATACAAAGCCAACTGAATGAACCAATCAGCCTGTCATGTACAGTTCCAATGAAAAGTTTAAGTTATTATGCAACTTGCTAACATCAAACATCAGTGATCTATGTTTATATTTGAACCTGCATGTATAGTTTTGACCTTGTAATTCCCAATGAATTCAGACTTAAAAGTCACAAGAAGTTTAAGGAAGTGTAGAGAAAAGCTTTCAGAATAACTTTTCAATTAATATTGGGTAATAATCAGTCAAAACAAACACAAAAAAATGCATATTAGGTTACCAGCAATAGATCTGACTGGACTGAGTGAAATTTCTGGCCTCCACCAGGTGACCTCTCCACTGAAAGCTGGAGGCACTGATTCTGGTTTTATGGTCACCCAAACAGAAGCAAGAAAAGAAACAAATTATAACATTGCAATCTAATACATAACAGGTTACCTTGTCCTTCAGTTTGAGCCATAAAGGCACATAAATATGAACATTTCCCTGCAGTGTTTTCATACGAAAACGGTGCCGCATTAAAAACCAAAAGCCTGTAGTAAACGGGTGGCTTGATCTGTGTGAAAATGCAGCATTGTGAGGCAGGGATTTTAATTGAATATCTTTTTCTGTCATGTGTTCATTCAGTTGCTGGCTTGTTTTCCAAAGCCTGGTTGTGTCTGCCTCCTGCAGCATGTTTTGATCTCTGCAGAGTATGTTAATCAAACACATGTTCCAGATATACTGTTTTAATAAATGATGCGTGAGTTGAGGAACTTATCACCTCCTATGGTTGGTTTTTTGTTTTTCAGCTGCCAACCCAAAGAAGCCTTCGGCCCCCGACATGTTTACAGAGTCAGATGACATGTTTGCTGCTAATTTCGATGTAAGTACTCAAATTTTGACAACCGCTAGGCAGCAATGATTGCCTATGGTTAACGGAACAAGATAAAATGAGAGGCACGCCTCTGATCGATTTCTCTGGTGCCGTCTCTGCAGAGTGCCAGAATGAGAGCAGCAGGTGTAGGAAAGGACTTCAAGGAGAACCCCAACCTCAGGGACAACTGGACCGATGCTGAGGGTTACTACAGTAAGTGCTGTCGATCAGTATCGGCATTTCTTTTGTCTGATTCTTCTCTGCAAGCTGAGTCCATAGATCTTTTTCCTCATCTTAGGTGGTAAAACAGTCTTGTTGACATGAACACATTTTCTTTTATTTTAGGGGTAAACATTGGTGAGACGTTAGACAAGCGCTATGATGTGTACGGCTACACGGGCCAGGGTGTGTTTAGCAACGTGATCAGAGCCAGGGACACCGCCAGGGCTGGCCAGGAGGTGGCAGTGAAGATCATCCGAAACAACGAGCTGATGTGAGTCGCACAAATTGACTGTAAAAAGCAGTTCCAGTAATTCAAGTGATTTAAAGTTGTCTATATATTATGAGAATATTTTTATGCAGTATTGAAAGGTTTAGAAATTGCTTTTAATATTTCAGGCCAGCATGGTAGCACTGTTGCCCTGCAGCAAAAGAAGGTCCTGGGTTCGACTCCCGGCCGGGGGTCTTTCTGCATGGAGTTTCATGTTCTTCCTGTGCATGCGTGGGCTCTCTCCGGGTACTCCGGCTTCCTCCCACTTTCTAAAAACATGACTGTTAGGTTAATTGGTCTCTCTAAATTGCCCTTAGGTGTGAATGAGTGTGTGCATGGTTGTTTGTCCTGTATGTCTCTGCGTTGCCCAGCGATGGATTGGCGACCTGTCCAGGGTGTACCCCGCCTCTCGCCCGTAGATCGCCCGTGACCCACTAATGTAATAATAAGCGGTATAGAAGATGAAGAAAAGTATGGATGAAAAAAAGTACATTTTCAGACTTTTAATTAAATATGTGAATCTCCCCAAATGAAGTCGCTCCAACCAAATGTTTCTTCATCCATCATGTCAAAACTACACATTTAGGCACCGATGTGTCACATTACAACCACAAATGAGTTTTCGATTGGAATTGTACGTGATAGACCAATAGTTTAGTCTGGTTTGTTTATATAGCGCCAGATCACAACAAATTATCACAGGAAGCCACTCGGGCAAAATTCCTTAGTAAGGATGCTGAACCAATTACAAGTCATTGACTTTGCAACAACCCACCATACTGAGCAACAGTGGGGGATGAACAGCGCCCTTTTAACAACACAAAGTAGTGCATAGGATGATACAGTTGAACATTTTTTACGCCTCACCCTGATCCTACCTGCCCTACAGTGAAACAAGACGATGGCAGCATCATGCTGTGGGGATGTTCTTTTTCTTTTTCCCCAGGTAACGGTTAATGTGAAGATGAGTCAAGCTAAATGCAGGGCAGTCCTGGAAGAACACCTTGTAGGGACTTCATAAGCCTTGATGCTGGAATGAAGGTTCGCTTTTAAGCAGGACAGTAACCGTAAACATTCAGCCCAAGCTGCAGTGGAATGGTCTAGATCGGGGTGTCCAACTCCAGTCCCTGAGGGCCGGTGTCCCGCGTGTTTTAGATGTTTCCTTGCTTCAGCACGCCTGATTTCCATCAATGGCTGATTAACAGGCTTTATGTTATTTATTATTGGTGTGTTAGAATGGTCCAGTCAAAGTACAGACTCAAATTTAAGAGAGAATCTGTGACAGACAGAATGTAAAGAATGTTGAATGCCAAATACCCGTTTTCTTTCACTTTACAATCATGTGCGAATGTGTGTTGCTTTATAACATTAAAGCCTGATAAAATACATTGAAGTCTGGCAAAAGGTGAAAACATTCAGTAGGTTTAAATATCTCGCCAGGCACCATTGGTGTTGTAATGTCGGATGAATTTTAGGGGAACCATTGGGTATTTAGACCATAAACTTATTTGGAAAACAACAGAGACGTGTGATTTCCTGCAGTCTCATCTATTTACTTACTAGAGCTCGATGCATTTTCAGTTTGTGAGAAAAAATCTGACCACTGTAAAAACTATCTGCTGCCATGTTTTTAAAAACTTGGATGAGATTGTCCAACAGGTTTGAGTCTTAAAAAGTTTGGAATATTGAACTGAAAATGCGTGGGAACTCTTCTTTGAATTTAGTTGTGCATCTATAACCTGTGTGTGTTTTTGGTAAACAGGCAGAAGACGGGTTTGAAAGAGTTAGAATTCCTCAGGAAGCTGAATGACGCTGATCCCGACGACAAGTTCCACTGCCTTCGCCTTTTCCGCCACTTCTACCACAAGCAGCATCTTTGTCTTGTTTTCGAGCCTCTGAGGTACTGAGCTCCAGCTCTTTTTTTTTTCTCCCACATTACGGCATTCATCTCACCTCAATTGTTCATGACTTGTGTCTTATGCAGCATGAATTTGCGAGAGGTGCTGAAGAAATACGGCAAAGACGTCGGGCTCCACATCAAAGCGGTGCGATCGTACAGCCAGCAGCTCTTCTTGGCTCTCAAGCTGCTCAAACGATGCAACATCCTCCATGCTGACATCAAGCCAGACAACATCCTGGTACCATCAAAACTCAAACCTTCTATGATATTCAAAATAGCACCCATACATATTAAATGTAATTGTATTGTTTCTTAAACGAAAGGTAAACGAATCCAAAACCATCCTGAAGCTCTGTGACTTTGGGTCTGCATCACATATTGCTGACAATGACATCACACCATATCTGGTCAGCCGATTTTACAGGGCTCCGGAAATTAGTAAGTTGCACTGTTTCATGCTTCTATAATTAATACCCCCACCGCCACCCCCCCAGATATCTATTGGCATTCCTGGCAAAGATAAGCAACCCCAACCCTTTAATTGTAGCAGCATAATCTCTCACAGAAAACCTTTAAAGCCTTTAAATCACTGTTTGCAGTGGTTGCTACTCCTGTGTTCCAATGAAATAAATATAAATCAAGAACTAATTAATTTCATTACATTGCCGTTTTGAGTAGATCAGTTTCTAGGAACTATTTCCTTAATCCATGATTTCTTGTTCTCCTGGGGCATACATACGACGTGGCACGGAAGCCTTTTCTGTCCTACCATCACAAGCAAACTCTGCTGGGACTTTACTGCGGGTTCCTACGCAGCGTTTGTCTGGAGAACTATGCAGTTTTCTAAAATCATTACCTGGTCTGAAAAAGTATGGATGGAAAAAATGTTCCTTTTTTTCTCATCTGTAATTTCCTGTAGCAAAAAAATCTAATAATTCCTATTAAATTTAGTAGTTTTTACATGGATTTGTGTTTGTTTGACATTCTCTAGCTGTGCTTTGTTACATCAAATGTAGATATTGAACATTTTACCCAACAGTTTGTTTTGGGTTTTTAACTTACTGACTGAATTTACACTCCAAAAATGACCAGCTTACTAGCTTTTGGACTTTGAACCACTTTAGATTCACGTTTAATCAAGCCTATGATCCATAGACTGGCTCTTAAAAGTCCAAATAATGCACTAAAACTGCTAATTTTTTTTATAAATGAAAGAAAGGTACCTAGATTTAAAAAAAAAAAAGATTTTGAAATAAAGCTGGTCAGTCAGGATGCCATCAAAACTGTGAGGTTGTTATAAAAACTACTAAAAAACCTGAAGAAATGTTAGTGTAGAAAAGTATGAATTGTTTAAAATGAAAAATGTGGAGGAACCCTGTTTCTGGACCTGTGCGCATTAGTCAGATAAAAGTAAGACTGAACTGGTGTGAAACAAAGGATGAATATAAAGAAAAGCATATCATGCCCACTGATAAGTACGGTGGAGGACGTGTAATGCTGTGGGCCCTGTTTCTACAGCTCATTGAATTACCAAAACATTTGAAATAAAGCGGATTGACTCTGGGTCTTTCAGCAGGACAGCAATCCAAAACATACAGGAAAAATCAGAGGCAGATTCAACCTTCTTTAATAGTCAACCCCAGACCTGAGTCTTACAGAAAACCTGGCCAGAACTGAGGATGCAGGAGGACGATCTTGCATAAAGCAATGCTCAAAGAGATGCCTCTGTCTGTGTGCTTCAAACATGTGACACGTAGGAGAAAAGGAAGAACCAAACTATCGGCAATAAGGAGTTGGACAAAGTAATAACATAAGGAGGGAACACGAGTCTTAGGATGAGATTTCCCCCTCCTGAAGAAAAGTGCTTAAGATTTAGTTTTTCTAAAATATTCAGTGTGACATTATGCTGCTTCAATACAAGAGGAACTTGTTGTAAGCGTTTTACTGAACTTTACCAGTGGCACCAATCAGCATGGAGTAAGCTTCTGGTAAATCTCAGTCTTACTTACTTTCCTCCTCAGTCATAGGCAAACCTTATGACTACGGCATCGACATGTGGTCTGTTGGCTGCACTTTATACGAGCTGTACACCGGCAAAATCCTGCTTCCTGGATCTTCCAACAATCACATGCTCAAGCTGGCGATGGACCTCAAGGGCAAGATGCCCAACAAGGTAAGATTGCATCATATCGCTTTTAGCGAAGAGAGAAACGTTGCTGTTCTCTGATGCAACTGTGTGGATTCTTTCTGTAGATGATTCGTAAAGGCTTGTTCAAAGACCAGCACTTCGATCAAAACTTGAACTTCCTGTACATTGAGGTAGACAAAGTGACTGAAAGGGTAAGATGAGCTTCTGACTTCTTTATAGTGCTTTGCTGAAGCATTCGTCCAACATGAACTTTTTCACGTTTTGTCCCTTTGCTACCACAAATTTCTGTCATTTTATTAACATGTGGTGCTTAATTGTGAAGTAGAAGGAAAATTATGAAAAATGCTTTTATATTCATCCCCACTTACTCTGACACCCCTGAATGAAACCCACTGCAGCCAGTTACGTTCAGACGTCTCCATATAAACTGTTTTATGAAGGCCTCGGGTTTGGTAGAGAACATTATTCAATTCAACGTTTTTTTTAAATCATATGTCCTGTTTTTTGGACTTGATGTTTATAGGAAGTCTTACTATTGTATGCAAGTGTTCATTTAGTCAGCAAGTCAAAAACCACAAAAAACTGACGGGTTAAATGATACAATCAGTGGGAATGTCGGGATCCAGATGTTTCAGCATGAAAGTTAAAGATAAATGCACTCAGATAGACATACAGATAGCAATCCTAACAAAAATAAGAGACTGTACAGAAAGGTCAAATATACAACGTAAGAAATGTGCAAATAAGGATGTACAGATAAAATACTGGACATCTTCCATCTGAGGACTTGCAGCAAACAAGTCTTCTTGTGGTTTTCTCTCAGCGATGGGTCTCTTTTTACAGTTCTTCCACAGAGGCAGGCACAGAGTTTACTCATTAATTTATGTCTGAAGCCAATTGGGTTTACTGGGTTTTATTTAGGGGTATCAGATTGAAGGGGACTGGATACAAATACACGCCACACGTTTCAGGTTTTTTATTTCTAAACATTTTTTAACCCATGTATCATTTTCCTTCCTTTACAAATATTCAGTTTGTGTTTGTTTCTAACATAAAATCTCAGTAAAATATGTCTGTTTTTAGAAATGTGAAAATGTTGAAGGGATAAGAATATTTTTGTGCTTTTTATTTACTGCTTTTTAAGACTTTCCACATCTGACTCCTCTCTGCTCCGATAGGAGAAAGTGACTGTAATGAGCACCATCAACCCCACCAAAGACCTGCTGGCAGAACTGATAGGCGGTCAGCGACTGCCTGAGGACCAGAGGAAGAAGGTCATGCAGCTGAAGGACCTGTTGGAGAGCACGCTGATGCTGGACCCGGCTAAGCGCATCAGCATAAACCAGGCTCTGCAGCACCCCTTTATCCAGGAGAAAATCTAACCCCCTGATACAATCCAGGAGCTGACAGGACAGAAGCGACCACTTAAACCAGCTCTATGGGACTCTGCAGCGAGGCGGCTGACCTCTACAAACTTACAGAATGTCATTGTTGGTTTTTTCCCCCCTGTTCTAGGTTACGTGTTTGACTGTAAATAGATCGCTGAAACGGCAGCCATTCTCCACACGCTGATTTTCTTTTGGTTTTCATCGTAAATTTCCCCCTCATACGTTGCAATGCAGTGACAGACTTTTTATTTAACTGGCACTGGAGTTACAGAGGTTTAAAAGAAAACTATAATTCCTGTAAATACCTTGTCTATTGCAGCAACAATATCAAGCAGCAGACAGCTGAATTTTGTCGTAGAAGCAGACGTCATGTTTTGTTTTTACCTCACTGTGGGATGATGCATGCTTTTTCAATGTCTGCCCTCTGTACTCTGTATGTGGTGTCAGCCTGTGTAAATGCTCCGTGTCTGCAAATCCTGCGTCCCACCTGTAACGGTGAACCTCACCAACGTGATCCCCGCGCCCTCAGACACTGACGCCTGAACTAAAGGAAAAGATGCAAAACATGCATTCTAGATTCATTTTAAATTTACCGTTTTTTTAATCTTTTTCCTTCCTCCCTCTCCTGCACTCGGGCTACATCTCGGCTCTAAAGGCTTTCACATTCAAGTGCCTCCTGTATGAGCCTGGTGTTTTAAGCACCAAACAATGCTGGCCTAAGGGAGCCACACCTGTTACCCTCCCTCTCCAAACATTGTGTATAATAGTCCACAGTTACTGTCCTTTCCATTATCTTTAATTTGTTTCTTTACATCCAGTGGTAAAACCAATCTTGTGATTTCAATAAAGAATAATTGTGGAAACGTTGCTGAAAGAGCACCTTCAGTATCAAATGGCTTTCTAGTAATAAAATGTTTCCCATTATAAACAAACTGGTTTTTTTCATGCTGCATCACGCTCTCTAATCAGTAATTCCGATGTTGAAAGGTTAAACACAAGAACCTCAATAAATTAGATTATTAAAATGGTGTCCCTGTTGGGGGTGGCCCTTTGGCGAGGCTCATGTTGGGGTTCACTGGGGGTGGGAGACTCATGGGGTCGGGATCGGAGCTCGTTGGGGGGTCGGGACTGCTCCGTCCTGGGGCGGCTTTGGTTGGCGGGCTGGTTTGGGCCATGTGGACCCCTCTTTTGTACATAGCCCCCTCTCCGGAGGTGGATGGGGGTTGTTGGGGACTGGGCTCTGGGCGGGGGCCGGGCCGGGACCGCCCGGGTCTGGGCCTGTCTGCCTGTCTCTGCCCCAGGAGGGAAGGGGACCACCTCCTGAGTCCGGGGGCTGGTTGCCCCTGGGCGGCTGCCGGACCCTGGAGTATAGAGTATGCATGTGGAGTGTGAGTGAGTGTATGACGTCCATTGTTTGTCTCTACGTTGGGAGCGAGTGATTTTATGTGTGTGGGAGTGGGTGACTGTGAGTGCCTGTTTTTTTTTTTTTTTGTGGCAGGTTGGGTCTTGGACTGCTCCCTCTCCTGGATCAGCTTAAGCCCCCCCATAATATGGGGGGCCTATTTCCTCCCCGCCACCCTGCCTGCCGGTGGTTGGAGACTCTGCCCGCTGGTGTACTTGTGGTTCTCGGTGTCCGGGGCTGGGTGCTTTGGTGTGTGCTGGCTCACTCCCGGTGGCTGCCTGCCGGGGCCTGGACCCCTGGGCTCTGTCGGGCCTCTGCCTTGGGAGTGGCGTGTCCCGGGGTCTTGGGTCTCTGGGTCCATGGCTGGATCTGCTCGGGCGTGGACAGCTGCCGGCGGGGCCTGTGGGCTCGTTGCTGCGGTTCCCTGGGGCTTCTGCACTGTCGCTGCTGGGTGGCTCCCCCGGGACTCTCCACTGCTCTTCTCTGGGGGGGTTGCGGTAGTCCTGGCGGTGGTTCACCTGGGGTTCCTGTGCTTTGAGGGGCCTTTGGATGTCTGTGGCTCGGATCTCCTCAGTGTCCGCCCGGGGACCACGGGGCAGGTCGGTGGGTCCTCACACCCGCTTTGCATATTTTTGTGGAGAAACTAAGCGCATCCACACAGGTGTTGATAGATACACAGATGATCTATATTGGGCTGCACTTCTCACTAAGTACATTTTACATTCATAAATCCCGTGTGTTATTTTGTGTATAAGCAAGCAGGGTGTAATCTTTTATTCTATTCATCCTTCTTTCTCTCCTCCACTCTCTCCTCCTCTTTGTGAGGCTTCTGTTTTCCTTTTCATTTCAGTCTCCGTGTCCGTAACAACTGCAATATTCCCAAAGAAGTTCATAATAAAGTTTCTTTTATAAATATCAAGCAGAGCCTTAAAGCAATAGCTGTGATGCTCCGCTTGTGAAAGTAAATCTGTTGGGCAATTTCTTGGCACTCAGACAACAATTCCGAGCGCTACTCTGCCGGACAGGACACGGTAAATAAAAATAAAAAATAATAAAAAAAGATTATTAAAATGTTCAAAAAGTAAAACTTATAGATTAACTATGTGCAGTGATATATTTCAAGACTTTGTCAGTTTTAATGATCATGGCTTACAGCTAATGGAAACCTGAAATTCAGTTTCCCTGAATATTAGAATAGAGAAATAGATCGATAGAGAAAATTAGTTTTTTTATATATGAACATTTTGGTTTATACAAACATGGGGATTACTGTTGTGTTTGCAGTTGTCCTATAGACACAGGTATCCTCTATGAGGAGGGTAAGCCATAAAAGGTCATTGCTAAAGAAGGTGGCTGGTTAGAGTGCTGTATCAATATTCAGACCAATAAAATATTGTTGAAAAGAATTTTGTGCTTACAGCGAATGAAAACATGACATTTAAGTTTAAAATAATCAAAACAATTAACACAGATATATGGGCTTAATGAAAATTATGTTTAATACCTGCTTCAATGTTATATTGAAAGTACTTTTATATTGTTATACAAGCCTCATTGGAACGCATATTCTAATTTATTGATTGTATATTAATGGAAAGTTTAGTGGAAGGAAAAAGTTTGGTGGAAAAAAGTCCACAGGCATCAGAGAAAAGCACAGCCTAGAGTGGAAGAAGATAAGCCATATATTTAGTTTAACTTGATTTTAATTATCAGTAAAGGGAGATTATAGCAAATTTTATGCTCTGTGGTACAAAAACATTGCTCATGTTTTTCTTTTTGTTCTTAAACAGCTCTCAGCAATACGGAGTTAAAGTGCTAAGGAACCAGGCTAAAGTTCGTTTTGTTTGTATAATGTTACATTTTTATTTTGTAATGAATAAATTTGATGGCTGCCTGCCTTTTTAGAGAATGTGTCATTTATAAAGATTACCTGCATATTTTGCTGTCAGTAGAATGCTACTAAGCAAACTCCACCTCCACTGAATATTTACAAGCATCTATCAGTGCAGATGTTCTGCAACTTTACATTTATTTCATACAATCGTAAACCTTTGTATCAAAACCCTAGGTCTCAATAAATTAGAATATCAGCAAAACAAATGAAAAATCTGTGATTCAGTTAAAAATGTTTAACAGTTAAAACCAGATATTTACATACACTCTAAAAAAGAGAAGTTACCTTTTTTGTTTTGCCTTGTCATGGCTTTTTAAACATCTGGGGCACACGTGGATGTATTTTAAGGCAACACCTCAAACACTCTGCTCCATGTGTGACATCAAAAATTTTAAGAAATTGGCCAAGATATCAGGAAAAGCATTGTGAACCTCCACAAGTCTGGTTCATCTTCCATTTCCAGATGCCTGAAGGTGCCACGTGCATCTGTTAAAACTGGTATGCTGGTATAAGAATGTCATTTTCCACAGTGAAACACTTTTTTATCTGACATGGCTCTGAAAGGCCGCACAGAGAAGAAGCCATTAGTCCAGAAGCAAAATAAAAAGCCAGATTACAGTTGGCAAATACACTCAGACCGTAAAGATTGGAGACATGTCCCTTGGTCTGATATTGTCTAAAATGGAAGTCTTTGACCATAATTACAAGGGCCAAAGCTTGCAAGCCTCAGAACACTGATCCAACTGTAAAGTACAGGGGTGGCAGCATCATTTTCTGTGGCCGTTCTGCTGCAGGAACAACTGGTGCACGTCACAAAATAGACATCATAAAGGCAGAAGGACAGTGTGTGGAAATATTGAAGCAACATCTCAAGACATCAGCCAGGTTATTAAAGCTCAGGCTGAAATGGGTCTTCTAAATAGACATTGACCGTGAGGATATATACAAATGAGTTACAAGGTGGCTTAAGAACAAAGCCTTGATCTCAGCGCTATAGAACATCTGTGGGCAGAGTTGGAAAGATGTGTGTAAGGAAGGCAACCTACAAACATGAGTCAGTTACACCAGTTCTACCAAATACAAAGGAAATCTGTCAATAAGTAAAATAATATTTTCTTTGGTAATTTTTACTGACCTAAAACAAAAAAGGTTAGTTTAACTTAATTTGAAAAAGTGAGGAATAAAGGTTATGTGTCTTTTTATGACTATCCCTTTTTTGAATGAAGTTACTGGGTGAAATTAACGTTTGATGATATTCGATTGATTGAGCTGCACCTTTACAGAATACTATGAGGGATCTCACCTTTAAATTTCTTCATGATTGCACTTGTATTGAGCTACTGAAAAGAAAAATTGAAGGTCCAGTTAGAAAAGGTGGCAATTTTTGCTCCATTTTGAAAAGTAGATTGATGCAGGAGCTTTCTGTACTTGTACAGAATGTCCTAAAAGGGGGCCTCAGATAGCAGCTGATGGGACGTCAACCTCAAGGGGTCTGTAAATATACCCAGGCTGCAGTGGGGGAACCACCGGTCAACATGTCAGCATGAATGACCCGACTGGCTAACAGCTGCTGGCTTTAATCTCAACATGAAGAGATGGTGACATGTAAACAAACAAGTCCAACCTGATAATGTGATATCTCAGAAGCGTCAGTAGAGGGCGTCAGAGATGGATCAGAACTTGGTGAGGAAGTGTTGGACGGCACAACATGCATGGAGTTTAAGAGTTTTTGCATAAGAAATACTGAATGGAAGTGGGTTCCATTTTTATATGTTTCATATGCAAATGGCTCATAATAACAATAGGCCCCTAATAGGTTAATGAGAGAAATACACCACAGATTAAGACAGTTTATCAAATACAAATTTGTCGTGACGCTTCATTGTTTTTGCTTCCTTACTTCAGTTTGAAGGCCTCTCACTAAAGATCAGGTCTTGATGTTCAGGGGGATTCTGCAACATCCTTTCGTGATTCGGTTGAAGATTTGCTGCCCCATTTTGCATAAATCTCCTTTTATATGACTGAGATTCCTACTTGCATGCCTTTATTGTGAAATCTAAGCCTGTGCTTCAACATGCATGTGGTGAATTTCTTGTCTTTGCCAGTCTGACATCAGCTTGTCGATTGACAATCGAAAACGTTTTTCCATTTTTTTATCCTCCTGGAAACATTTCCTCTCACTCTGAATCAGGCTTTAAAACCACTGGTCTGGGGTGCTGGAAGTTGCAGATTTGGATTGAAGTAATGTTTGTGCTTCGTGTGGTGCATGACGACGTTTTTACATTTGTGGTTTATTTAGTTAGTTCTTCCACAGCTCTCTGCTAATAATCATAGACTTCCAGCTAAATGCAAATGAAAAAGTCTTAAATTGGTTTTTAAAACACTTCTTTCTGTATTCATAACTTATTTTGAATAATCAAAATTAATACCTGCCTGTTGCTCTGGAGAATGTGTAATTTACAGTGTCTTGCAAAGCTATTCATATGCCTTGAAACTTTTCACAGTTAAACCTCTGTGTTGTATTGGGATTTTATGTGATAGGCCAAAACAAAGTAGCGCGTAATTGTGAAATTCAGGGAAAAATATACATTCATTATAATTATATAATCTGTTTCCCTTTTATTATTCTGTTTTCGATGTGCGCAGCTTTGGGGTTGTTCATTTTACGCTTTTTTTTACGCTATACGGCCATAAATTCTAATCATTTAGAACCACAAGATGGTGTACATACTTTCTGTAACCAGTCTCTATTATTCAAACCTGTCCCATAAAAAAAAATCCCAGAGTCTGAAAATATTTTTTTTATTTTTTATTAAAACCATACAAACATTTGTTGTCAGTTATAAAAGAGTGAAGCGGCTCTTCCAGCGGAGTTGCAGCGCTCTAAGCCAGATCTGCCACACCTCTGACCGAGGGGGGGGGCGGGAATTCTTGATTTCAAAGTTCTTTATTGGTCCCAGGATACTCCGCATTTCATTTGCTAAATCTACAGAAAGAGTATTTTATTTACATATATATATATATATATATATATAGAGAGAGAGAGAGAGAGAGAGAGAGAGAGAGAGAGAGAGAGATCTATACTTATATAAAAGCACAATAAATGTGAAAACTTGGAAAATAAAAGAAAAAGTACAATGTATGTTGCAAATCTTTACTTTTCAGATATTCAGACTTTTCTTATATAAATTTCCTCTTTTTTTTCCTTTCAGGTTTCAAAGTTTCACCTTTTTTTTAAATCAGTATTCACAATGGAAGATTGGCAGTGATCTCTCTCGTTTAAGGCACATACCTGTCATTTCCTCCCGTCAAAGGAAATTATCTCTACGTCTTTGAAATAACAAAAAAAAAAAAAAAAAAACTTGCTCCAATGCACAGCTACAAAAATGACAAAAGTATCCAAAGACAAATTAAAAACACAAACAGTTTTGTACCTCAACTCCTCAATATTCAGTGCGCAGCGGCAGAGGACTGCAAGCAAAAACTAACACTGCTGGACAAAGTCACTGCAATACTTGATGGCAGTACGAATTAGGGGTGTAACAGTGCACATAAGTTCGGTACACTACAACAGCAGCAATTAAGCCAACCCATTTGTACCGACCGGCTTTTAGCTGGTTTTATGCTGTATAATATTACATGTTTGTTATTTTCATCTTTTCTTTTATGTTCTTATCATCTGTGTTTTTCCTGTAAAGCACTTGTTGGTTTTGGACCTGTGAAAGGTGCTATATAAATAAAGTTTACTTCTATGTCTTCAAGTTAGCAGAGTATTTACAGTATGCTAGGATTTGTGTACTGGCAGATGCTCAGCGAGAATAAAAATATTTCAGTTTTTTTTCCAATTTGAACTTAACAGCGCCCTTTAGAACATATGTCAAACAAACAAAATCGATTAAGTCCAATACAGACTAGTGTCTTTTTTAAATAAAATAACAAAACTAAACAAAAAAGTTGTTTTTTAGTTAATTTGAAAATGTCATGCCAAATAAAAAACAGAACTGAACAACCATCTAATTTGAAAATATAGAATAAATAAGCTGTTATTCCCCAAGGATTCCCTGTTTGAACACTAGGTGGTGCTAGTAAGGAATTTAGTTGCAATTAAAAGCGTGTTTCAACTATGCGACCCACAACTTCACTTCAAGGAACCTTTTATTTCAGCCTAAGCTTCGTGTGTTTCCATGGTGGGGTCTTAAATCAGGCAGCTTGAGGAAATGACGTCCATAGAGGCTTAAAGGATCCTCCTCCAGCAACAATGATGGCGCTTTCATTTTAAGTGTTATAAGTGTCCATAGATTTCTGCCCACCACGACAGAAGACTAAAGAATCCACTTTTAAAACACTGAAATCAGACCAATAAAGCGTTGTTCTCATGTTGTTTCATTGTGGTTGTGGTATAAAAGCTAAGTACAGCCACAGACTGTGGAAATGTGTAACTAGAACTGCTTTTCAATGAATTGCCAATTCCAACTTCTGAGTGTGCGGGGAAGAGCGAACAGGGATTACAGCTGCAAAAATAAAAGCCGAGATTTCTAAACAATAATACCGCCAATCCATGAATGTGTCACAGAGATTACTCTAAATAACTTCATTAGAGTCATTTTAAACTTTATGGGAAGGTGTAACTGTACAAACTTTAAATTTACTTTACCAACAGTTTTTGTTAACTTGTCTTTGGAGCAGAAGGAAACGTAAGGATAGCTTCAGTGCGGAATATAACCTTGTGATCTAAATACATTTCTGTGATTATTCCACAGCTGTTACATTTGAAGCTGACTTAACATCACTTCTAACACAGGAAGTTGTAACATTACCAGTTAAAATCTTTAAAAATTGCCTTTGACGAGAGCAATATTCCCTCGGCGTCCTCAGAAACGGAAGTCTGCATTTAATTTAATTAACTTCATTAATATTTAAGCAAAGGATAACTGTTTTTATTAATGTATTTGAAAAACACAGCAATATTTAACATGGGTGGCTGGGTTTAAATGTTGTTTTCAAACAAAAATACCAACTATTCCTGTCTTGTGAAAATATGAACTAGAGAGTAGTTTAAACTGGAAGAAACAAATACTGGTACTATTGAACCAGCAGCAGCCTCCCACAACAACGCTCCACCTTTACCTCAGGATCCATCCAACCCTACCCTGTGTATCTGATTTGGCCCTGGTTCCTGCAGTGGATATGATGGTGGTATAAAAAAAAACTTCCCTGGTTCCTAGAAATGTTTCTTGCAGCAGAAACGAACCTTAGTGTCAGGTGGTTGATGGTAGAATAACGCCTTATGTAAATTGTATAGAATAAATAGAAAACTGCTTGCCATAAGCCCCCAATTATATGATCACTGGGTTTGACAAATTCCCAACGTTCGTTCTTCATTACTGCTATTTCACTCGAAACCTTACTCTGCACACTGCTAATTGAAAACAACTCGGTGTGTCTTCAGACTCATACAAGTGATTATTACCAGCCATTCTTGCATTAGTTTGGTGTGGAGTGCTTTAGAAAGCCCCTAATCCATTCGTTTTTTGTTGTGGTACCCAACAAAAAAGCAGTACAAAACTCATTTGGTTGTGATTGCGTGTGACTGATTCGTCGTCCTATTGCATGTACCTGCAAGTCATGTCTGTACTGTGGCGGTTCGAGAACAAATTAATGTACCATTACACCCCTAGTACACATTCTAGATTTTAAGAGCTTTGGAGAAAACAATATGCACAATTTGCTATCAAACAAAACACATCATGTTTACAGCAACTCTATGCTGAAAAACGTTTCATGAGTTAAGACATTTTTCAAAACCATAGAAGTACTCATGTCCATGTAAGCACACGCAAAGCACCAAGATTTCTAGGACATAGAGTCCGTTTACATATCAGTTCCAAAGAGCCGTAAAATTGAACATTAAAAATCGGAGCACAAACTGAATACAAAAACACCGCTACAAACACTTGTGAATACCTTACTAGACTAACTAAAATCAAGCCAATAAGATATCAAGTAGAAGACGATCTACAGCCGCTGAAGACTTGGATGTGTAGTCCATGTTTTTTTTGGGGGGACAAAAATACCGCTTGGTAAAACTTGGTCAAAGCAATAAAGCATTTTACAGATTTACAAAAGCAACACAAACAAATGTGAATATACCACAAATCAATAAAGTTGTCCTCAGGGCCTGTTAAATGGATGACCCATGTCTTAGCCGCAATGTGTACCTGTGACGTTAAAAAGGTTGGCACATGGGGCTAGTCTTTCTAGTCCTATGGACAGTGTTCAAGGTTTAACTGGAGTTACATGCATTTTTACAAATAGCTAAAACAGTGACAATACACAATACTGATTTAAGGAAGATGAGCTTTGGCTCACCAACACATACAAAGAGAAGGGCTTTCAAAAGTAGCCTTAATTCCAGAAAGGGAATATAACTTTAACTGTACATATTAATGACACATCCCTGCTCTGTTTGGGATGACATTTTCCTACAATAAAACAGCATGGCAACTGCAACCTCTTACAACGTTCTCTTTATTGCCACTCTGTGTCGTAATCTTCACATACACCATTTTTTTCCATTTCTTTTTCCATTTTTTATCCCTTAGGGAGGAGAAAGCGGAGAGAAGGAGCAGCTATTGCATGATGGCTAAGAACTTGCTCTCCTCAGCGAGGGTGGTGAGGAGGGAACTCATTTCTCCGATGGCCATGTTGCTGAGGCCAGGGGCAACGCTGTTGAAGGTGGTGGATCCTTGAGGGGTTGTGAGGCGTGACGATGTTCTTGACAGGCCCTGGAACATAGAGGGGCTCAATACCTCAGAGACCAGGCTACCCTGATCATAACCGTCCTCCAGCATGGCACCAAAGTCCAGATTTACCCCTTCGTCTAATACGCCTGGCACTTGGCCATTAACTGTGCTGGTCACTAAGTCTGTACCAGGGGAGGGAAGGGCGTTTGCGTTCCTGTTGTAGCTCCCTGGTCCTTCCGATGCAGCCATCGACTCTAACAAACTCTGCTCTTCCAAAACAGGGAGGGAGGAAGACTTGCAGTCGGCTGGTCCATAGGAGATGCAATCCACAAAGGTCTGCCCCATGTTTCCATGGTCTAGGTTCTCCAGTTTCAGCCCTGATACTTCACACACAAGAGAACATTGGTCTCCACTCCTCTGTAGCAGTTGGGCTTGGCTGGGGTTTAGGTGGATTTCACTTGAGCTCTGTGGATTGAAGTACTGCTGGGTTTTGACCAAGTTTTTGTAACTGTTCATTGGTGGGTATGGGGCATGTACTGGCCGGTTGTGATCTGGAGTGGTTCCCTGGGACAGGCTAGGTAGACTCTCTATGGAGGCCCGTGTAAGCATGAGGTTGTTTCCAACCTGCCACATGGTCCTGCTGTTGTTCTGTTGGAAATGGTTCTGTTTCAAAGGTCCATTGGACATCTGCTGTTTAAGGCCTTGAGGTAGAGCCCCACTGATTCCCTGTGAGATGTTTGACATGCTTGTACCTTTCATCTCCATGCAGGAGTTAGGCAATGTCTCCAGCTTCACTCCAGTGCTATTGTAGCTAGAGCTTTGAGATTGGTTAGCCTGTGGGCAGCTGCTGTGGAAATCCACAGACACCTGCTGGTGAACCATCGTGTTTCGTAACCTGCCAGTTGATGCAGTTATGGGTTCAGGCCATTGCATATGGTGGCATTGTACCCTTTGAGGAGACTTGTCAGCACTTCCTGAGCTTACTTCATTCCACTGGATAGGAAGCTTACTAGGACTCTTCCTCTCTAGTATCTGCTGCGGCTGGAGATGGTGAGAGCCAGGGAAGGTACCGTTTACCCCTGCCTCCACAGCTGGATAGGAGCTGTCCCTTTGGCTAGAATCTATTTGCCCCTCGTTCTGAATGTAGCCACCATCCATCTGATCCTGAGAATGTAGATACTGCACCAAATCATCAGGCAAAATATCTTCGTCTCCAAGAAATAAGCCAGCTTCACCTTCATCCTCCATCGCCAAGGCTTCCAAGGCTGCATTTTCTGCAATGCTACCAGTGTTTGTTGAGTGCTGCAGGCCTCTCTGCAGGTTGCCCTCTGAGCGCGTGTAGTTCTGAAGGCTAAAACTTCGATACTCAGCTGAAGAATTGTGAGCCAGAGGGGGAAGAGGATGGAGATTATTAAGGCTGTTGAACCGTTGCACTGGAGGCAGACTACAAATTTCTGGAGCCTGTGTCCGTACTGGGTCACTGGCCCTTCGGTTCCCATGAAAAGCTCCCTCGCCAGGATAGAGAACCCTCCTTCTGTAACCTGCTTGTCCCGTAAACCCATTGCTGTACCCACCATTGGCTTCTCCACAGCGAGGGGGCCTTACTAAAGATGGTAGGCTGCGATTGCTGACACCCTCCTCCATCATACCCATGCGGCTCTTCAGACTCATGCGTTCCATGTTGGGTAGAGGAGTGGGGGGTGGGCCGCCAGTAGCTGCTGCATACTTGGCCTTAAGGTGATAATGCTGTGCAGGGGTTAAATTGAGCATCCCTCGTGACCCACCTCCTCCTCCATAGCCAACTCCTCCCCCACCTCCACAACTTCCACCTGAGAGCGTTCCAACACCTCCTCCTGCTACTCCACCTCCGTACTGGCTAGCTTCACTAGATCGGCGGGAGGCATCTGTGGAGATGGGGTCATAAGAATCGGTGGAGCTGAGGTTGTGGAGGTGGCGGTGATGGTGGGCCGGCATTGTTCCATCACCCTGGGAAGTCTGGCTGGAGCGCCGACTGGAGAAGCAGGGAGAGATGCCTGAAGAGCGTCGGCTGCTGCTCAGGTAGGCTGAACTGGCGGTGCTCCCACTGCTGTCACGCCGGTCTCGGAGCAAACTGAGCACTGTTAACTCTGTGCTGGCTAACTCAGGGTGAGCAGGTGGCTGAGGAGCAGGCACCCCCCACTGCCTGCCCAAGCATGATCCTGAGAAGAACGGAGGGAGAAAGTTAGGACAGCTAGCCAAGGAAACCAAGGAAAATGAAGTGTGGTGAAAGAAATATTACAGGAGGGTTAGAGAGAAGAAGCCAAAAAAGTTAAGTGTGGAGAGATATCTCAAACAGATGTTACCATGGACAACTAGCAACAACTGGCCATGAAACATCGCATTACATGCTGTTCTCTCTGATATGATGTACAGCTTGATATTATTTTGCAGTGGAGAAGAACATTTTTCATCATTTGTTTTGCCTGAACCTGTCAGCCAGAGGCAGTAAGATGGGAATCAGAATAATTCAGGTCTGTAAATTCTGTCTACAGGTGCTTTGGAGGGATCAAATGAATGCCTGTGGAAATTTAACAGAAGTTTCACAAACTTACCCTTCCCCAAGATGTTGGGAAATGCTGAACCTTTAGGGGGTGGTGTGGGAGAGAGGGACTCAAGCCTGGGCAGCGCTCCGTTCACCTGCTTCAGCCTCTCCATCTTCATGTGCTCCATCCAGCGCAGGGGCCGGCCGATACTTCGCCTCGCCTGCAGGGTCAACATGGCTGCAGTGGACACCGTGGAGTCCATAATGGGGACTAGCTCCCCCTCGCAGTCCTCCTCCACCTCATCTTCGTTTTCCTCTTCCTCCTCATCCTCCTCCAGCCCCTCCCCTGGCGAGCGTCTGGCGCTCACAGCAAGCTGGACTCCACTGCTGGGATAGGTGCTGACGGGGGACTGGTCACTGCTGCATGTAGACTGACCGCCAGGGCTTGGCTGAGACGTCTGATGGACACAGACAAACAGGAAGCAGCAGCATAATTAAAAGGTTTATCTAAAGTCACACTAAGAAATATATACCATGGCATGACACGGATGCAATGCAGTGCTTCAAAAAATGCAGTCTCTGAGAAATCGTGCAAGTTTGCGATACTGGGCATTGCATGTCTCAGCGCCCTCTATGAGTGACTTGTAGAGATGCACCGATCAGAATTTTGTGGATTTTTTTCTGCCCTGGATGGTCATTAATTATTAATGTTAGGAGCAGCAGTGACATTACACCATATGTGAGGAGCAGTCACTGTAAAACTGAATTTTACAGTTTTAGACAAAATGAGTTGACTTTAACTCTCTTTGGTGTCCTATATTACAAATAATATTAACAAATCCAGCATGTCCCAAGGCAGGCATGAGTTGAAAGCTTAAAAGGATAAAACAGAGCAACTTCCTGTCTCACTCTCTATCTCACTCTTTCACGTGATGAATTAATGTCACATAAAACTGCTTATTCTGCTTTATATGTATCTGTGCTTCCTCTGACTTTAATTTTCAAACATGTTAACTGATATCGAAAATAGCTGACATTTAGTCTTTTTTACTCAGTAACAGTGTCCACCGTGAAGAATGTTAAAGTGAACCTTGACCTGGTAGTGCTTTTATAGGTTTATGTTCATTATGTTCATAAAAAACAGATTTGTGAGTTTGAGTTGGTCATCAATCAGGGTCAATCAAGCAAGAAATCCTCTCAGTCACCAGATGACTTCTTGGTGCATCTCTAGTTTTAAATTACAGTTCTCCACAAAAGGCATGGGCACTGCTTACAGGAAAACATCGTAATGATAAATTTAACAAAAATGTATACAATGAGAAAAACAGAATATTTTTTTATGAATTGAAGATGCTGAACTAGATTGGGAACAAACGTGGCATGTTTAGGGTGAAAGCTCAGACCGGTTACCACAGGATGAGCAACGACTAAAACGGCAGGATGAGATGAAGGGCAAACGAATGTAGTGTTAAACCTATCTCACCTGATTACCCACTGTCCTTAGAAAGGAACGGAGAGAAATGCCGAAGCATTGGATAGAGGAAAAGATGTACTCATTAGAAGACGTCAGTGTGAAAACCCTTTATTTGAATGCATTTTAAGCATTAGAAACATAAATTATTTATTGTAAGAATGTTAGAAACGTAAAGAAAATGTTATCATGCCACAAAACAAAAAATGAACTTTTACCATTGGCTTCTCTGTCTTGATAGATTTCACCTGCAGACATTCATCTTGTTTTGAGGTAGCGTGGTTGTAGTCCCTTTGGTCCGTGTATCCACCCAGGGGCAGCTGTCCGGGCGACCTGCCCTGGCTGTTGACCCCCGGTTCCCGCAGCTGAGGTGGAGGGCGTGGGTAATCGCCACGCTGTTTTTTGGTGACGTGCGCCTCTGGCCCGTGTACTGTCTTTACATGCTTCCGTAAGGAGCTGGGGTCTGTGTAGCGTTTGGTGCAGCCCGGGATTTTGCACACGTAAGGTTTCTGTTGGAGAACAGACAGCAGAATTTAATGAGTTTATTTGAACGGCCTTCCTACAAATTTTTCATGTAGAAATTACATTCCTTACATACATACTATCAGATTCAAATTTCCAGAGTTCTCAACATGATTTTTGGGCCATTTTTAGAGAGAAATACGAAGAGTTACTATCAATTTACAGTAATTTCTATAAATGTCAAACTTTAAAAATGAAATCTGCAAAACACAACTGCAGGATGAATGGATGTATGATGGACCTCTCTTAGTACCTCATTGGAGTGCGTGCGGTTCTGATGCTTGGCCCGATCCGATGCGTTGGAAAAAGCCTTGTTACAGCCTTCATGTTCACACACATAAGGCTTCTCACCCGTATGGGAACGTAAGTGAGTTTTCAGGTTTTCCAGGCGGGAGTAGGCCTTGGCGCAGCCTTCAAACTGAAGGTAGAAAAGATTAATTACATATACTTTACTTTGTACATTACACTATGAAATATAGAATATAATCTGCAAACACACTGAGTTATTTTGACACTAATGAGCATCCTTACTGTGCACTTGTGTGGTTTTTCCCCAGTATGTCTGCGCATGTGGACCACCAGCATGTACTGCGCCTTGAAGGGCTTCTGCTCTCGAGAGCATTCCTCCCACCGACACACAAACTCCTTCTTTTCACCGTGGATGTGGTCATTGTTGATGTGCTAGAAGAAGAAGATGATGATTTTGATCATTTTGAAATGAACAATTTAAGGTTCATCTTCACTTTGTTTTACGGTAAGTTTATTTTCCTTCCAGCTGTTTTCTTTTTCTAATTTGTTCTGTAGGAAAGTTCACAAAGGCTTTTGAGACTCCATCCAATCAGAAATATCTCAAACCAACCCTATCACTTCACACGACTATGGGCCCTCATCACTTGGTGACAAGAGCCGACAGTGGTGCTGTCGTTGCAACTTTTAAACTGTGAAGAATGGCAGCGGGGTGAGAAATCAAAAATTCAGTCAAGGCTTCTGAAATATGAGGCCTTTATTGTCAGGATCTGCCATTTTGTTCTTTGTTTTTGTTTACTTTGCTGTTAAAGGTTTTCCCTGTTCCTTTGATTAGTAGTTTACTTGGTTTAGTTAATATTTGCTTAGATTCTTGTGCTTGTTTACATGTCCTTAGATTTAGTTCTTTCTAGAGTTACTATTTATGTTAGCTTATGTTTAGGTTTCTTTTCCCTGTTCCTCCCCTTGTCTTTAGATCCCCTTAAGTTATTATTTACTCAGAGGTTTTGTCCTCCGTCGATTCCTCATGTTTGTATAGTTCTAAGTGTTTAGTTCCTCTCTGGTAGTTGTAATAAGTTATCGGTTACTTCCCTTTATGTTCTTGTTGTTTTTCGATTGTTGGGTGTATTTGGTTTTCGCTTCGTATTTGGTTTTCGCTTTGTGTTAGGGGTTGTTTATCTTTAGATCTAGTTTCCCTTTGGCTTATTTTATAGTTTAGTTTCTCTAGTGTCCCTGCGTCTCCCAGTCTGGTCACCATAGTAACCATTCATTCCTTCAGTCATCACAGCCAGTTCCCGCACCTGTTCCCACTTCCCATCTGATCACCTTAGCTTCCTCTCATTGGTCCATTCTCCTCCTCTCCCTGCTTATATACCTGGTTGTGCTCATTATTCCCCGCTGGTTCCTCATGTCTCATTCCTGTGAAATCCCTGATATTTCCTGATTCTGGATCTTTGTGTCTACAGTTTATGTAAGTCTGTCTCTGATCTTTATTAAAGAAAGAAGACTAAATCTCACAACGCTGCTTCAGAGAATTTGTCTGCGTTTTGGTCCAAACCTACCCCTTACACTGACATTTATATGTCCAGCCAGACATTTCCATTTTCTCTATTTTTCTTTTTTTTTTCACTTAACTGCTGTGTAAAAACAGGAAAGTTGTGGATGTTAGAGGAATGAAAGAGCTGAGAAGAGGAAGGAAAAAAACAACTACAACCCTCTGGGGACAAACTCAACATCAGGCCCTCTTTAAGACACAACAGAGTGGTGGCCTCTGAAGTGCCTTTTTGAGAGCAATTTAAACCCAGAGAGACACAATATCCTGACTAAAGGAAACTGGTGTTATTATGACATTCCTGAGAAGCCAAAAAAGGCTGTTTTAACCTTAAGGATTGGATACAAGCAGAGAGACTTTAAGTTGAAAAGCTTGTGAATGTTGTGCTTTGTTGAAACATTTATTTACAAGGCTGATAAAAACAAATGCAGGACCAGAGAAAATAAAGATTTAGCCTGAGGAAATGTGTTAACAATATCACTTTTGCACCTATTCAGTGTTGCTCCCACTGGCCATCTTGAACCATCACATCCAGCAGAACCCACACTGGTTTAAACTTCCCAGTAAAGGCAAAGGAGAATGGCCAACAAATGAGTCAGCAGTAAAATTAACACTAAAATACGGTGCCTTGCAATCCTATTCAGACCCTTAAAACTTTTCACATTTGGTCATGTCGCAACCAGAAAAGTCGAAGATGTAAAGTATTTTGCTCTTTAGCAAATATCTGAGGCCTTCACAGAACAGCTGTATTTATTCTAATATTAAATAACACACAGATGGCCTAAATTTAATAAATACGTTTCTTCTCATTTCTAATATGTTTCTTCCAGTTGATTGCTGATTTTATTTAAGGACATCAAAATAAAAGGGGGGTAAATACAAATGTTTGCCACACTTCTGATTTTTTTTGTAAGAGAATAAAAAAAACATATACAATAATGCTGTACTTCATGTTGGTCTGTCTTAAATAAATCTTAATAAAATACAATGAGGTTTGTGGCTATAAAATGAAAAAATGCAAAAAAAGGTCAAAACCAGGCAAATTACAGGAAGAATGGTTGGAAAATTAGACAGCAGTGACATTCCTGTAAATCAGTCTCCCTGTTATGTTGGTCAGAGCTTCAGAAAACCTGACTTTCTCTCTTTCTCTTCCTCTTCGTGAGGGAATCCCAGTGGCAAGCGATCGGTCTGCTGTGACCTGTGTTCGATATCCCGCGGCAGAGAGCGATGGGAGAGCACTGTAGAGTTGGATCATGCGCTTGCAGCTGGCACGCTCACACACATCTGCTGTTTGCACAAATGATGGAGTTCGTTGACGGGCGTGATGCATTAGGCTCTGAGCTGACAGTGAGGGGGACATGCAACACCGTGGGGGGGTGGGGTTGGGGGTTTGTATGCCAGGACTGCAGAGAAACATAATGGCATGATCTAATGGCAATTCTTATTGAATCAATAATCTCCATGCTGAGCAGACAGGTCCCGTTGGTCGGCTAAATCGACAAACAGGTGCTGATAGCTGTGGCGCGGCGGGTTATTCATCTTCCCCCTGCCAGCTTATCGGCCAAGAACTGTAAAAACGCCACCAAGATGGATTTAGGAGGGAGCTGCACGACAGGGAACGCATGGGATGTGGACACAGGGGACACAGGCACCGGCTGTGACGTATGAACAGTGTATTTCCACACATGCACAGGTGCAGGCACTGTTCTCTTGGTTCAGCTCCCTGTGATTCAAGCAAAAACAACCTGCATAGAACAAATACTTAGGCAGTAGCACCAAATACCGCAAAAAGGCCTATTATATCTTTAGGGTTTATTATAATTCTGCCAAAGGAAAACAGGATGAAGATGCTCAAAGTATCATGAAATTTTACAGTGAAATCAAGAGAAGTAAAAATTCAGTTTATCAATAGGATTTAATTTGGAAGTGAAAAATGTCTCTTTTCCAAAAGAAAAACGACTCAACAGCGCCCCCTAAACGGCCGTCCCTTGGACCAATAGCACTACTAAATATTGCTACACATATAGAACTCTGTGAGACTCTTCAAATAGTCACTTGGAGGAATATTGTAAACTCAAAAGGAAGATGCCATTTTGGATCAAAGTGGCCATTTGACGTTTTACACATGCTGTATTTTAATGAAATCCTCCAAGGGATTTTGATATGAGGGGTTCAAATCTGCTTACTTTACAGTTTTCATCAAAAGGTGTGGGCGTGGCCATACCTCAAACCTTATTTCAAGTTCTGAAACATAAAACTACAGTTACTAAAACAAAAGATTGAGTGAGCATTTTCAAATTGACTATACGTGATGGTAAACAGGTCCTGAGAACAGGAAGCCAGCTGTTTTACTCATGGACTTCCCTTTTTGATCAGCATAAAACTGTATCAAATGACCGATAAGTTGTTGTTAATTGCTATTGAAAATGGTGACATTTCAATGTCCTGGCTGTGGCAGTGGTGCGAATTTTGATATTAGGCTGTTGTCCATTTTAGATTGTAGTTTTCCCCAATCAAAAGCACCAAAAACAGTGCAAAGGTTTATTGAAACTCAAGTGTTTTTTTTGGTATTTTATTTTGAAATAAAATTCCACAGTAAGGAGTCGCATAAAAGTGCATATGTCAAGCTTGGTGAAAATTTACGTATAAACAGAGGAATGGCTTCATAACGCCTCTTGCCATTTTCAAAAGACCCTTGATACTTATCTTGTTTTAATGCAGAGCTACACAGTTTCATACAAGCATGTGTCTCTCCAAGACCTACCAAAACAAACCCTCTATAGCAGCAATGTGCTGGACTAAACAGGAAGTTGGCCATTTTAAATTTGAAGTTGCCATATTCAAGCTCTTCTGCCATTTATAGCACTCATATTTTAATGCAAACTCCTCCTAGATGGTATCAGCCATTATTTTCTGTCATGGAGAACCGAAACTTATCAAAAGTCAACGTTTTCATCAAAAGATGTGGGCCTGGCTGGACATAAAACTTCTCTCCTGCTAAGACTCGAAGACAGAAAGTCATGGTGACACCAAACTTGCTATGCTTAATCCAGATCTAGTCATATTCTGAAATCACCTAAGCCCAGCCCACTGACAACAGGAAATCCTGTTTTACTTTTGATGTCCAACTTTGACCTTCTTAACCTACTCAACTTTAAACCCTGCTTTGACAGAGGTTTGTGAAATTTGGCACACATATGTTACCTTTCTTAAGCACACATACACAACCTCTAGGTCCAACAGGAAGTCAGCCATGTTGGATCAAAAGTGCATTTTCCACATTTTGGATTTGGGTGAACTCAAACACGGGTAAATAGATTTTTCAGTATCATCTTGAAAATGAATCAATACATTTTTAAGGCAATGGGGCATTAATATCTTGACGCTCTAAGAAAGCATGAGGGCATGGCCAAGCCTCAAAATCCAACTTCTTTCCATAAAACCAATCACTCTATGTCCAAGCACATTAAAGGTTTCTGTGTCCTTGCAGTCCCCTGCCAAACACTTGTACACTGTAAGTTTCTGTCATCCCCTTAGCCCCGCCCTTTGGAAACAGGAAGTGACTTAGTGAGTCTGATGACAGGTTTATGTCAAAAAGTAATCCTAACCTTACATGATTGTGGTCCTCAAACGCTTTGGTTTCTTTTCGGAGACTCTAACCGGGTGTAATTTTCCAGGCTCAAAGCCTCTGGCCACAAAGATCATTTAAAGGTGCTTGCAGCTTTAACTATTTGAATTATAGCTTTATATATTGCAACATCTCAACACTTGATATTGGAATACACTAAATCCTATCATTTTCCTCCCTGCTATTTCCCACCATTTGTTCACTTCAGTATTCTTTTCCATGTTTCCTTATCAAACCCTCTTTGGGACGCTGCCTTCATGCATTAGAATGCAAGCGTGCATGAAAAGAGGGTCTGTTTACAAGGCAATTTCACAAAGCGATGGGACCCGCAACACCGTTTAGCTTTATCAAACATTGCCTAATAAATCATATGCTCTTTTGTGATGTCAGTTGCTGAAATGCTTTGTGTAAAGAGAGGTGGAGAGAAAAAAAAGCAAAAGCATGAAAAAGGAAAAGATGGAAGGCAATGAGAGGGAGGGAGAGAGAGGCAGTAAATGAAAGTGGGAATTGAGAGTAGGTTAGTGAGAGAAGGATGGAGGATGAGAGAAAGCGAATGAGAAGCAGGGGGCAGGGAGCTGAAATTGGCATGTGTAATTCAGTAGTCTTTTCATCTCGGAGTAAGATACTCTAGACAGATAAGGGTCTAATCCTTCTCGTGATCAAAAAAAGCAGCTTTTTACCAATTAAAGGCCTGTGCCAGCAGCCAGAGAAGAGAGCCGAGGGGGGTGTGCTTTTATACTGCGCCGGCGTTTATCATTCTTTAACACTGGGGAAGCACACCCCAGGAGTTTCAACAAGGCTGCACACATGGAGTTACAGCTTTCCATCTGAGAAGATCACAACACCAAGCATGTGGCTGACCTGGTGGTAAACTGCAGGAACATGTACGTACGGACCTCAACGATCTTCGGAAACACTGATAATAAACTTTCGTAATCTGTTGGTTGCTTGCAGCTCTACAAAAACAGCATATCATCTAAAGTTTCCACTTATTAGCACTGGATGATGAATTCGGTTGTCTTGAGCTGTGAATGTCAGATGATCAGCATTTTGGCCAATGACAGGCTAAGACATTTCCTTTCAGTGATGCATATTTAGGAGCAATCAATCCTCCTTTTCTGAAAACCAATTTGTTTTACTTTAGAGAAGGAAAATTTCCCAATTACATTTTGCTCTGATTGAGGGTGCGCAAGCAGCAGCTTTGCGCAATTCATTTGCAGTTTGGATGCTGAGGGACTCCACCGCTAAAAATGGGCCGCCTGTGAGTGCTTTGGGACAGGTGTGGGACCCCCAGCAGCACCTGCTGCTCATTACGAGAAGAGTAAGATCAATTTGTGCTTTTATGTCAGATTCCAAGAGTCTCCAATAACAACAGAAAAAGTGAGTAGCTTTGTTGCAAGTCAACAGAGGTCAGAGTAGTTGCTAAAATAGCGTCAGTCACTAAGTTGGCCACACTGCTCCCTTGTAAACCTATCTGCTGTGAACAATCGCTAAAAGATCAACAAGAAAAAAATAACACATTGTTAAGCAACACCATAATAGTGAATTATGCCAGTAAGGGTTGGCCTCTAAGGCGACAAAGAGCGAAATAAAAGCCTACTTCAAGAGAGACATTAAAGAAGCCACCAGGCCTTATCTTTAAAAGTGTTCCCTCTGAGGGGAAAGAGAGGAGGGGGAGAAAATAATAGAGAAAATCAGAGGAGGGGAGAGAGAGGGAATCCTCCCCCCAAAAAGGGGGGTAGCTATAGAATGTGGAGCTTGAATCATGATGGAGAGGTAAAATGAGTAGAAATATTAAAAATCAAATGATTATTGCAAAAAAAAAATGACACGCGCCTCGCTTTGCTGAGTGGGTAGGCCTGATAAAGTGGGCCAAATTGCAAAGATCTGATGTTTATCTTATCTGTGCCACCGTGAGCATTAAAAAACACGTGATAAAGGAACGCTGGTGAAAAGCATGTTATATTGGTGTAGAAATATGCATCAAGAGCACTACGAGAAGTGCTTTTTAAACAAGGTGGAAAGCAATGGGTGGCGTCAAGGTTTAATTCCAAAATTAGGCCAACCACAAAGAAATGCGATAGTTCAGTATGGATTTCTCACTAGTAATACTTCAAAAACTGAGTCGTTCTTGACATCCCTTACAACACAGCAGTCATATTAAATACTTCTGTATATGAAACCTAAACATTAAAACTGCTTCAGCTGAGGAGTAAATGATAGATTTTTTTTTTCTAACGCTTTTCCTCCCTGAAGCTGTTTCAGAAGACAAGTACGGGGGAAGGGACGTTCCATTGTTTGGATATATGGAAATCCCCACCACCACCATCCCAAACCCCTCCCAGAGAGTGAAGAGACCCACTGTGGTCCAAATACTGTACTTATCCTATTACTGAGGGGGTGGGGGTGTGGAGAGATAAGAGCATTTTCCCGTCCGCTCTGCTGAATTAGAGGGGCAGGGATTCTGTAGGCGAAGACTGTTATTGGCATCTCACCACATATCTTCATGTGCATTAAAAATGAGAAATAAAACGTCATATCACAAAGTCTGAGGCCAGAAACAAAATTCCAAGACAGAAACATGAAAACTAATCAAAAAGGACACTTTGTTTCCCGATGATGGCAACCAGGCTGCGAGTACAGCAGGGGGAGAAGGTGAGCAATATTTGCCTCCATTCCTTTCCCAACCCCTTTTACTCATCCCACCTCCTGAAACAGGGGCAAGAAGTTGTCAAGATCCTCAACCTTTTGAGCTGAGCCCTTCAAACACAGGAGGCAAGCCCATTTTGTGCTGAGGATATCAATTATAGATAGAGGTTACCACCGCAGCCGAGGATTGCGATGTCAAGACGGCAAGTAGACAGCTGTGGAGAGCTTAGGATCTTTCTATCAGATGTGTTCTGATGTGTTTCTCAGCTGCACATGTGTATGTGAGCATTTCCCCCATCACTTGTATGGGTGTAATTTCATCACTTGTCCATCTCCAGTCTGGGTTTTTGCTCAGATGAAGGCTAAGTGGTTCAGATGCCGCAAAGCAAAGCTAAAAGCAGCTCGGGCCACAGTAGAGGTGACACGATGATTACGCTAATGGTATTTTTTTGCTTTAGACGAAGCCCTCAGGCGAAGTATGATGGGGAAACATCCATCTCCAGGCTTCTGTGAGAATTACGATAACAGACAGGGAGTAGGTCTGGTCCGGTAGAATACACAGAACTCTGTGAGGCTTAACCCGCCAAAATAAGTTCACAACGCCCAGCTGTGAGATGGGACTCTGGCTTTTGAGCCCATTACCACTGTCCCTGGAACCAATCAGGAATCCAGCATTATCACAACTCAGCCCTGACTCTACTGTGGGCTGCCAGACACAGAAGCTAAGGCCTGATTGGAGTTGCCGTCCAGAATAGCAGCTTCTGGTGATGTGGCTGGGATCAGTGGAGCTAGGAAAACATAGCTTGTTCGTGACTTTTCTGAGCTGCTTCGTAGGGCTGTAGAGAACCTGTCGTGTCTTACTGGTCCTTTAAAATAAGCTAGTCCTACGGAGCACGGTAAATGCAGGTATAATTTAGGCTGATAGGCTTTCTTCTGGCAGTGCTTCCAAGCAAGCCATACTTGTTAGTTTTTTTCTAATTGTACGATCATATACATTAAGAATGTACACATTTACACATCGCATTGTTTCACATCATGTTGCTGTTTGTAGTAAAATGGCTGTGCTGCAGTGAGGGGTTTTGTTTTAGAGTTTTTTGGTGGCAATACATAACACAGCCTGTACTTGGAACGTTTCTTTCCAAAACCTACAACATACCAACTAATTGGTTACTTGGTCGGAGCTTGTCCTGTACCCTTCTGCACTGTACCAGGTACTTACTGGAAAGTAAATAGTAGGTTTCATAAATGTCCAGGATGGTAACCAATACGTTTCTGGAAGGGAAAAAAGTACTTACCAGGAAAGGACCTGGTAAGTTCAGAGAAAATACAGGTAAGTTGTGGAAAGTCCGAAAATAGTAACCTCAAAGTTTTGTAAAAGAAACCAGTAAGTTCCGGAAAGTACCTGATAACCCGATAAATTCAGGAAAACAACCTCTAGGTTTCTTAATATATTCCATAAAAGTTGTGAGTTCTGCTGGATACTCACTTGTACCAGCTGCTCCTGGGTGTCGAACTCACGGCAGCAGTTCTCCCAGTGGCAGTTTGTCTCATAAACCACCTCCGGCTCCTGTTTGCTCTCGTCTTTGTCCCCTTCTTCCTTCACCAGAGTCATCCCATCAGGATGGTCCTGAATGACCGGTGAGAACCAATATATTGAGATCATGTGACACAAGAGCAAAGTCATTTAAAACCATAAATTAATGCTTCAGCTTCCAAACATATAAACCTGTCATAAAAGAGATTTTTCACAGGCACAGCAGAGAGTTACTCAAAGTGTCTCTGGGAGTTTGGCCTCGGGGACTACATTTAGCAAAGAAAGCCACTCTGAATTTGGGGTCTCTGTTCAACAGGTCTGAGGGTACAATTTAAGGACTCTAACCTCCTTTTCCTCCATGGCGGTACCCTATTTGAATATACTGATTTTATCCTCACATTCCTTGGTCGAGCATGAACTGAGTGAGCTACTGCAGGGGGGGGCTTCCACCGCTGCCAACTGATAATCAGCTCTAACAAGGTTTTTCCCCACCGATGCAAATGCTTGCCATTTGCTCACACTTTGTTTCCACTATTTCCCAGCCACTTTTTCTTTGATTAAACAAGAGCAAAATCCATTTTCTCCCTCGTCTCCCAGAGATCAATGATTGTGTTGCATTGGAAACTAAAAGTGATAAGAGCAGAAAACACCACCAAAACACCCACATTCAAGAGAAGAAATTTTGAGTACTGTTGTTGCCACTCTGCAGGACAGCAGCCTTTATAATCAGACATATTGCATACACTCATGGCCATGGTTGTCATATTAATTCAGGGATTTATTAATTATTTGAAATGTTCTGCAGCATGGATTGATTACATAACATACAACTGTAATGACTTTAGAAAGTAGGAACTGGGTATATCAGTTTAAGTTTATAGCACATCATCTATTAAATAGGTGTTGATGGAGGTTTGAGAATGTCTTAACTTGACAAGGCCACACTCTATGAAAGTCTTGCTATTGTATCTGGATGAATGACACAACAATGCCTGCAGAGTCAGTAACTAGTAGTAAATTGAACTGAATTTAGAAATCAAATTCAGTAGACAGAACCCACCTGCACACTCACCGATCCTGGACTCGGCAGCTCATCCTCCGGTTTCATTTTTGACCGTTTGTGATGCAACGGGTCGCCTGTGCTGCTCACAGCTGATTCGCTTGTCGGTTTGGCCTTTGGAAAGACAAAATACCAAAATATTTCCAAATATCTCATTTCACCTCTAATTGCATAGTGCTAACTATCAAAATAGTTTTCCCCTTCATGGCAACATTAAAAATGCATGTGATGCTTATAAGCCAATCCAATTATTTACTTAATCAACAAGACTAAACTGGAGGGGTTGACTCATAATGATTTCTGCAACTGAAGCTTTAAACTGAGCCAGCAAAGAACAATGCAATTTAGTGTATCACATTAGCTTCTCCAATCATTGCAATTAAAGCAATCTTATGAACCAATTCCACCAGCGAATGACCTGGCTTTGGCCTTGGCGTAAATATGCCCCCAGGGGGATTCATGTAACACAATACGTTTTTTGAGAGTAGCAGAATTAACGCAGAACTTTTAGACATCTGGAAGAAGAGATGGGTTTTGTCAATTTTCTTCCAGAGAATGCTGGGCTTTTCACACAACTGTGCAACTGTTTCATATCTCCAACATGACACATTATTGAGTCGTGTTTAATATTCAGTTTAGGGCCTAGAAAGAAGTGCCTGCTCCAACAAGTTTGCCCAAATCTGTAGCTGCCCACCTGCACAAGCCAAAAGTCTTTTGGAGAAAGGTTTTATGCTTAGATGAAACAAAGATAATTTTGGGGGAGACCATACCAACTGTCGAGCACGGTGGTGGTAGTATCATGCTAAGGGTAGGCTTTGCAGATGTTTTAGATATCTGGAAGCTGGATGATTTTTTTTTAAATTTTATTCTGGAGAATGTTTTGAGTTTTTTCAATTGAAACTTGCAGCCACCCACATGGAAAAAAGAAAAGTCATCTTTAGAAAAGTTTTATTGTCTCTTGAGACACACATTTGTCCAACTTGAATGTTTCATTTTTTAAACGTTGAAAATGAAAGCATGGGATACAAGAGAAAGGAAGGGTAATAAACACTGAATATTTACTTGAAATGCAGGCCTGCACATATTCAAGGGCTGAGAAAAAAATAGAGGAAAAACCCCTTTGGATCCATCCATCCATGTCAATATCCCCCCTTTCCACATCCTCTCTCTCTCTCTAGTGATTAATGGATTCAGCAGTGGGATTCTATGCTAACAAGCCCCTGGTTGTTTGCTGCAGGCACGTTCTTGTTCTGTGTGCGGCTGGCTAAAAACAAGAAACAACATGAGTAGGAGGAAGGAAAATCCCAGGAGAGGAGAGCATTGAGGAGGTGGGGTCCTGCCTGTGCCCGTGTTTGGTTGGCTGATACCGCTCACACGTGGCTGGCAAGTGATGCCGCAATCTATTGACGTGTGATGATGAATCGCAGAGCCCGTTGTTCTCACCTGTGACGAGTCGTTGGAGATGGCTGAGCGATCGTTGGTGCCGAGCCCGGTAGGAGGGATGCCAGGCATGGGACGCTGGGTGGCAAAGGCCGATGTCGGGGGGACTAAAGGCGGGCTGTGGCCAAATGCGGAGCCCACGATCCCCGGCTGACGGCCCATCAGCTGATGGTGCACGTGTAACGCCACCGGAGTTGGAGGGTAGGCGAAGCTCAGCGCCGGGCTGGAAACAGCAGAGAGAAGGAACAACAGAGTAAAACAACTCTAAACCAAAGCTGTACTTCAAACAATATTTACAGAAGCAATAAGGCAAAGAAGGGGAAGTTCAGTGCGTAAATGGATTGTTCTGGATAACTTCTCATCCCTGGGGGCAATCTGACATGAGATGGTGTGGTAATGCTGGAACCCGGGGGGCTGCTGGGAAATAAAGCTTGTTAACACAATAACTTATCAAGTGGTTTGTGTAAGACAGTGTATCATTCCTCCACTAGGCAAAATAAAACAGATAATAAATAACCATTAATCTATCTTAGAGCCATATAAATAAAGTCACAACATTTTCTTTTCTCTCTGCCTTAAAAATTTTTTATCCCCCTTCAACCCTTTTCACATTTTTTCAAGTCACAGCCACAAACGTTAACATCTTTTATAATAGTTTTATGTGATCAACTTAAAGTCATGTTTGGTTGTGAAGTGGAAACAAAATCTGATATTTTTCAACAATAAAATGGAGAAAATTGAGGTGCGTCTTTTTGTATCAGCCCCCTGAATCAATACTTTGTCTCTACCAGATTTGCAGATTGCCCGAAAATTTTTTCATTTTCCAACATTTTTCTTTGCAAAATAGCTCAAGCTTAGTCACACTGGATGAAGAATGTCTGTGCACATCAGACGTCAAGTTCTCACACCTTTCTCTGTTGGATTTAGTCCTGGACTTTGACTGGTCCCTTCTAACACATGAATATGACTTGATCTAAACAAGGTGTGTCAAACTCCAGTCCTTGATGGTAGGTGTCCCTGCAACTTTTAGCTGTGTCTCCGACTCGAATGTTTGAATCGCTTTGTCAGCATGCACACAAGTCAGGTAGAGTCCTGTTAATGAGCTAATTGTTTGATACATGTGGAATAAAGCAGAGATCTAAAAGCTGCAGGACACTGGTCCAAAAACTAAACTACAGTTTGACTGCCCCACAGCATGATGCTACCACCACGTTTCACCATCAAGTTGATGTGTAAAGGGTGAATACTAACACAGGAGAGGGCAATATATATACATGCCACACTTATTGTTTGTAACTAAATTTTGAAAAACATGCATTGTTTTCCTTCCATTTCACATTACACCGCTTTGCTTTGATTGGTCACATAAAATCATAATAACATGACATAACATGACAAAATGTAGAAAAATTCAATGGGGAATCAGTAATTATGCAAGGCACTGTATTAATCTGCAAACTGTGCTAACTTTGTTGATCATAAAAATCCCAGAAGCCTCCTCTGTGTAACGATCGTTAAACCTTGGGATAAACATGGATCTGTGTGGCTTGGCTTCATTCATTCTGCAGGCTGACAATTTGCTCTACCCGCGACCCATATGTCTGCTGATCTTATTATGAGCCGAGTGGAAATCAATGGGCCGAGACACATTTGGAGGCCCATCCACTTGTCATATCACTCATCAGTCTGTTGGCTCTGGCTATTTGGATCCTGTCACTCGGACAGTGGTTGAGCGTGGAGCATGATTGATCAGGCCCCTTTTACAGATTGCTGATCAATGGCTGAGGTTGGAACAATGTATCTATCTTTTTGCTCCACTCTTCTGCTTTGCTTTGCCTCTCCTCTGGTACTGGGGCATTATGTATATGATGTTTCCCTGAGGTGTGCTGGATGAGTGACACAAGCCGCCTGGGAAGTTGGCCGACTGGCTGGCTGGGAGATCGTCACCCACGCGGGAGTTTGACACAAAAGCACACACATACACTCATTTGTGCCAAATGCTTCATCTATGTATTAGGATGCCATCCTATAGGAGAAACACGCCACTTTTTTCTGTGGGCCATGTGCAAAATATCTATCACACATGTGAGTCTTTGGTCCTGCCTAAAAAAATGTGAATGTTTTGCAAAACAGACATTTTTCTGCAGCAGTCATCAACATATCAGCAACACTTCTGTGAATTTGGTAAAAAGGAAAAGAAAAACAGCTGAACAGCTGAAACCAGACATTTGAAACCAGATAACGCCACAATAATTATATATATATATATATATATATATATATATATATATATATTTTTTTTTTTTTTTATTTTATTTTTTTTTATTTTTTTATATTTTTTTTTTTTTGTAAATATCCGGTGCCAACTAGTTATATTTGGTTTTTTCACAGCCATCCGTCCAGGATCCGACCACAGATGGATGTGGTATCATTAAACCTCTTGAGAACTGCAGTGAAGTCCAGTAAATGTTCTCAGATTTGCTTACTTTAAAGACTCCAATACTTAGAAACTTCAAGTCTAATGGAAGTCAATGGAAGAACCTACAGTTCGTAGCAGGAGATTTTCAGAGGAAGACTAGTCAGTTTTCCATCCAGGAGAGTCTAAAAAAATTTTAAACCAACCCTAGTCTAAAAATCCAACTGCTATCCAACCGTTTTTTTGCTCTGACAACCAACCTTCAGATTCACTTCAAGATCTTCTGCCCACTAACATATACGATTCTTTTAGATGATTTATTTTTCATTTTCCAGTCTGTTACCTGATTGCTCTGGCGGAGAGATGGCCGTAGGAGCCGCTGGTGGAGGAGCTGGAGCGGGAGCTGTTCATCAGCGTGGTAACTATTGCGTTCGGGGAGTTACGGATCATGGTCTGCAGGTCGAGGCTGTGCTCGGAGAGTGGCGAGATCGTCAGGGGGCGCTTCCTGTTAGGTCGTGCTGGAAGCCTTGGGCTTGGGAAGCGAGAACCTAGAAGGACAGAGAAAGAATTGATTGCATTGTTTAATGCTCTTTATCAGATGTTTTAGGGCAAGAGAATCAGCTAATTTAAAAAAAAAAAGAAGCTTTTGATGTTTTTATACATGAATTTCTGTTTAAACTCGTAACCTAATCAAACCCTAACAGATGACATTTTTGTCAATCATCAGACAAAAGGCCCATCTCAATGAGTGTTCAGCTGTCACTTGATGCACTGCTTGCATTTCATCCAGGAGAAAACATGTCTTTTATGTTGGAGAAATGCTCCAACTGTGTATGGTAATATTTAATCAAGTCCAATTTGACTCGTTATTCAAATGCAATCAGTGTTGACTGGAAATACCAAAGAGGGGTTTGAAAAGGTAAAAGGCGGAAACTGCGCAACCATTCTCTCCGTGCACACAATGAGCCACGGGTAGAGATTAAAACATGACTTTTGTTGTCTTTTCACACGGAGATGTCACAAACAAGACAGAGAGAGAGAAAAAGACAGGGGCGAGACGGAAGGAAGGGACAAAAAACCAGCGCTGAGGGGATGTCGCGCTTTGTGTGTGAACTGACACAATGACTTTGTGACTCAAGACTTGGAAATAAAACATTTCGAGTTATTTCATAAAGACAAACAAAACCGATAACCCCCCTCTTGCATATTTACTTCCCCCTCAATCCATCCATCTCCCTAAAACGTAAATGCTCTATCTCTGGTTTGACACATTCAGCGATTACAGAGTGCTCCTTTCAGATGGTAATGAGAGAGTTTGTTGTTGTTGTTGTTGTTGTGTGTGTGTGTGTGTGTGTGTGTGCGTGTGTGTGTGGTGGCGTCCTGGCATGCACATGCCTGAGCTGCATCTGAAGCATGGGGGCTTTATGGAGAGCAACACCCTCTTTACATTTTTTATTATAAGGAGGATCTTGCTTGGGTGAGAACACAATGTAGTTTGTCACATGGGATTCCCTGACAGGTTTCTTTTTTTTCCCCCCCGAAATTATACATCTATTCCTCCTGCAAACACTCGACTTTTATACCTCTGATTTGGACAAATCTGACACCTAAAACAAGCTGCATCCACTTGTGGAAAATTGGAGGATGGTGGAGGTGGAGAGAGAGACGGAGAGCCTTGCTTGGGAGAAGGGGGCCTATGTGCTATCACCGCAAAGCCTCATGGGACCAGTGTTTATTAATGCACAGCCCAAATGATAAATCGGCCAACCGGGGAGACAGAGAGGGAAGCGTCCTGGCTCGTAGCAGGACTGTCCCTCTAATTTCCTCTTGATTTATGGACGGGATGGCTGGTTACTCGCCGCGTCATTAATTTCGAGGGGCCGAGGAGGTTTTCAGATGGCCCAGACTGACGGCGGTGGAAATAAAAGTTGGTTCCCAAACTGGGGTTGAACCCTCAGTGACCCACCTGGGAGGGGGTGGGGGGACTATAACAAATACATTCCACTTTGTGGAGTGTAAAAGTGGATCCTGGAGATGGAAGCACAGTACAATAACTATTGTTCTTACAATCAACAAGGTTCTAATCCTGTGACAAGCAAGGTCTTCACCGAAAGAAAATATTTTGTCAATTCAGCTTATTTAGCAATAAGTAACGTTTGGAAGCCCTGAAAGTCAAGTAAAAAAGACTTTCTTCTAAATCTGACCAAAGCTTTAATGTTATCTTGACCTTAAAAAGTTAAGACAATGTAAAAATGTCCTTTTTTCTAAAACATGAAACTAAATATTCTTAGGTTTTTTTTTCTGTTATTTCTAACTCAACACAAAATATCTATTTTTTTTTTCATCTTTATTAACTTATTTCTTCCTTTTTTGTCCTGAAGGGCACATTTTTCTACTGGCCCTAAAATTTAATTGGCATGTTGCCAATTAATATTGCCATTTTTATTGCATTAATAAAAACAATATTTTTTATTTACTTAGAAAAATAAACTTTAGGCAACATTTAGAATTTTTCTCCATATCAATTTCATTCTTCTATTAAATGCATCATTTGCAAAGCACTTTAATATAACGATACACTGCTAAACTATGACATGAACCGTTTATACTTCCTAAATGATGAAAAACACTACTTTAACAGTGTAGATTATACGTGTATATTGTTTGAATGTGATTAGGTGTAAACATATGAACAATAATAGCTGTGGTTTCTCAGGCTAAATATAGCAGCACCAGTGTTTGAATGAACCTTAAAGCAAACCTGTTTATGCAAACAGTTTCCTATTAGCTGAAAAGCAGCTCAGAGATTAGTTAAGAGAAGCCACAAATAAACATTGTAGTGCAGTGTATACTTCAGTCAGAGTGATCTATGAGAGCTATGGTGCTAATTAGGCAGTACTAACGCAGACAATAGACCATTAAAGCCCAAACAGGCAGGACAGGCCCATTGTTTCATAAGCAGAACTCTCTCTGAAGGTAATTACACTCATCTGGAATAGACTAAAATAGCTTCATGGCAGCCCAGATTATCACTGAAAGCCTCCTGATAGACTTCGCTCTTTCCAAAATCCACCAAAGCTTCAAAGTGATAATTTTTTTTCCCCGGCGCAGGAACACACATCGCCTGAACGTGATGAGTTATTACCAACAATGATCACAGGCAATTTTTTTTTTGTGTGTGTATGTGTGTGAGGAGCACCGCATCTCTGCTTAAATTTGGCCCTAATTGTTTTGTTTCAGTCTATTAATCTTAAAAAGTGACACAGAAGAAAGGATTGCTCCCCCGTGATGAATGGTGGGACATTCCAATTCCCACTTAATAGCAATTAATTTTCTGATACCCGCACAAGTTTGGCTAGTTTTAATTAGTTTGTTCGGAAGAACAGTGGGGGGAAGTTCACCCCGGATTTCCATGAAAGCAGTGTGTGTCTGACTAAATACGTTCTCATCAAAGGGAGCGGGGTGAGGCTGTCTGACCTCCCTAAGATTTGGTGTGCCTTTAATTTCCTATTTACACTTTAAAAATAACTCATTAGCATAAGTCCTTTGAGCACAGTCCTGAGCCCGACACATTAAGTTAATGGCTCATTTAAATCATGTCAAAGTAAAGTTGCAGAAGCCTCCTCGATGTAGTTGAGATGTAGCTTGATCTATAAATATATATAAAGTAGAAGATATGTGCACTTTTAAGGCTTGAATTCCCTCAGGGGCCACCCAGACTTTACAGAAAAGGTATGCACTCATAAGACTGAAAGGTGCAATCCCAGCAGGGATGGATGTGGTGGGCTTCTTTCATCACACAGGGCTGCTCAAAATGTCCATTTTTTTCCATTCAACACTTAATAAAGCATGATTTCTTATAAAAGCAAGTAACTATGCATGAAGGTGTGCAAAAAGCCTGTAAAAGAATAATGGGAAAGCCTCATGGTTGCGCCTATCCTGCAAGCCTTACAGGGTCTACCTCCAGCAGTCAGTGGGCTAGAGGCGGCATATAACCCTGGACCGGTCCCCTGACCATCACAGGCCAACACGAGACAAACAACCATGCACACACACACACACACACACACACACACACACACACACACACACCAAACCTAAGGACAGTTTAGAGAGAATTTAACCCAACAGTCATGTTTTTGGACTGTGGGAGGGAGCTGGAGTACCCTGAGACAATCCATGCATCCACAGGGAGAACATGCGAACTATATGCAGAAAGACTTCAAGCTGGGGTCTTTGATCTGAAAATCACATTCTAAAAGGGTAACTAAAAAAAGATTACTCTATTTCTAAACTTTAAGAAATAAAAAATAAGCTTCTTTTTTACATGCTCTGGACAAAAACCTTGAGGTAAAGTTCACTAAAAGGTGGTATTTTAGATACATGGTTTTAAGAGCAACAATACAAATCTGTTGAGGACTAATAATTAGACTTATTTAACCAAAGTGTGACTTTCTTCCATTCTTTTAAGGAGGAGTTGATCAATAGCTTGTCAGGCTTTATGAGACTATCAAATTGTTCTTGTACCTGATCATTTACTTAGTTGCCAGCAATGGTTTTACACCTGAATGATTTATATTTCAGATGCAAGTGGCCAAAGTCAAAAGAAAAAAACTTCTTAGAGCCAGAAGAATTATTCATCAGTATTAATTAAGGTCAAAAGAACTTTATTACAACTACAAGATAGCCTGCCTCATTGCAAATGTGCTCAAAGATGTGGTTCTGCATATACAAACACAGTCTAAGATCATTGCAGACTTACTCTCCATTGCCTGCAGGTACTCCATGTGCAGGGCATTGGCGCTGCTCGCCCCGGCTGGAGACGCCACAGACGGGAGAAGGTCTGCCGTGTACGGGCTGCGTTGGCCTGCCAGCAGAGCCATCTGGTGGTAGTACTCGGCCGTGGTCAGACCGGTGTGAGGCGCTGCAGCAGGAGGAAAAGGAAGTTCAACAAAAGAGGAGAAACTGACCATTTAGAAGGAAGCTTGCAGAGAGAGCAGGAAACAATGGGTTTAATTTATTAGGCTGTGAGAGAAAGCAGACAGGAAGAACACCTGCACTGCATTAGAGAACTTGCACATTTAGATGATAATCAGCTCAGCTGAGCAGTAATGAGCACATTAGCAAACACCATCATGTTAACCCAAACAGCTGCACAGGGAGCATCACCTGAAGCGGAGAGCCTCACGGGGGATTCCTGCTTGCTCAGAGATTACAGTGAGTGCCTTAGTGTAGAACAGAATAACTGATCATGTAGCAATACGGGGCATAAATAACGTTTTCTCTTTGTTTTAGTGTTCTTTAATCACTTCCACAATGTTCTGTAAATGTTCTGAACACTCTTGATCTTTTTCACATTTTTACAAACACAAACTTCAGTGTATTATATTGGACTTTTATGTGATAAGACCAACACACTGTAATAGTGTCATTGTTTACTTTGTATTCAGCCCCATGACTTGTAAAATTACCTTCTGCTGCAATTCCACCTGCAAGTCTTTGGGGTCTGTCTCCACCAGCTTTGCACACCTATAGAAAATAGCTCAAGCTAACTTATACTGAAAGAAGAGCATTTTTAAACGGCACGTTAAAAAATGTCGCCCCAATTAGGGCTGATCCATTTTAACACATAAATATGCTATAATCTAACCTTCGCATTGTAAGTCTGGCTTTATGTGTAAGGTTGCTGTCCTGCCATACGGCAAACCTCTGCCCCAGTTTCATGTCATTTTCTTCCAGGATAACCCTGCATTTAGCTCCACCTATCTTCACATTAAATCTGACCAGCTTCCCTGTCCCTACGGAAGAAAAGCATTCCCACAGCATAATACTGCCACCACCCTGTTTCACAGGGGAAATGGTGGTCAGGGTTTTAATTTGGTCTCATGTGACAGCTTCATCTGCATGTTTACTGTGTTCGCTACAAGGCCTTTGGCAAACAGTGAAGGAGACTTCCATAGGGCAGATTTGTAAAGTTCATTTCAAATAGTTGTCCTGTCCTGTCTCTCACCTGAGCTGTGTAATTCCGCAGCTCCTCCACAATTACCAAGGGCCTCTTGGTTGCTTCTCTGAATAATGCTCCCTTTGCTAGCTTGTCAGTTTAGGTGGACTCTTTCCATTTCCAAATTGTGTATTAAATAGAGCTCTGTATGATGTTCAAAGCTTTCCATAATGTTTTCTAACCCTGCTTTAAACTTCTCCTCAACTTCCTCCCTGACCTGTTTGCTGTTTTCCTTGGTTTTCATGTCTACTCTAATGTTCTCTGGTAAATCTCTGAGGCCTTTAGAGGACAGCTAGATTTATACCGAGACTAAATCACACACAGGTGGACGATTTAGGTGACTTTTGAAGGCAATCGGTTGCACGTTATTTAGGGGTATCAGAGTAAGGGGGGTGAATAGAAATACAGATTTTCATGTGTAACAAAAATATTTTAAAACACATGCTAATTACCATTCACTTCCCAGTTATGCGCTTCTTTAGGTAGATCAATCAAACAAAAATGCAATTAAATATACAGAAGCAGGGAAAGGGAAGGAATATTTTTACCAGGCACAGTATGTTTCAGAATGTGTGTGTGTTTGTGGTAAGAGAATGTGGGCCAACGCATGTCTTGGCAAACATGTTGCCTATGCAGTGCAAGCGTCAGCACTGCAGTCTGCAGATATGCAACCTGCTCCTCAACTCTGCTCTGTCGGAAAACAAAAAGGCCTAAATCTTCTCAGATAGATCTGAGCGCATGAAAAGATACCGCAAACGATTCTGCCTCCACTTCGTTTTCTCCCTTTTAATGCTCCTCCATTCCAAGTCATTGCCTTAGTCAGAGTCCTTGAACCGGAGCCTAAAAATAAATATCTGGCAGAGGGCTTCTATATGCAAATATTGTAAGACAGAGAGAGATGGGAGAAAGACTAGCAGTGTGGTTTTGGATAAAGATGTGGAATCAGTTCAGACTACTGAAGCTCCTTTCCCCCCAATTTGAGAAATACAGAGGAAAATAAATAAAGAAACACTGTATGAGGAGATTTCTTCTTAAGTCTGGCCCCTATGCCTGCAGTATGCATCCACGATTGGCTGAATGAAAGGAACGAGAAAAAAAAATTGCAAATTAATTCGATCTGGCTTTTATGTCTTAGGCAGAAGGGGGAGTTTCTTAATTGTCACCAGTGTTCCGCCTGAGCTTTGCTTTCGCATTCAACTGTAATGTGTCCCATTCAGGATCCGTGCGTGGAAAAGAGCTTTGTGGGATTTCTAAATCAGAAACGTTGGCATCTGAGTGCCATCCTGGGGGCAAGAAGAGGGGGGGGTGAAATGATGTGGAGAAGGCAGAGATTCGCCTCAGGACTCGCCGAGCTGAGCCACTGGGTGCTCCTTCGGCACAACAACAGGATCAGGGGCAAGCTTTCCTCTGAACCGGTTGTCGTTAAGAAAATATAAAGCAAAAATGTGTGAAAGCAAATGTGTGGCAGCAGTGGGGTGGCACTAAATCCCACCCACTTTTAAATCTCCATTAGATTCTGTTAATTAATTCATCATTATTCAAATGAACTTTTTTTTTGCTGGGGGAAAAAAAAATCTTTGCATATTGAAGGAGGCTCTCTGTAAGTGCAGTGATATACTAACAACACAAAAGCTGATGGGTTAATTAATCGCCGAATTGATTTAAGGAATAATTAGGTGCCTTATTCACCATTCACAGCATTATGAATTAAACAGAGGATCATGTGGTAGGTTGGAGGAACTATTTTGATTTAAAGCAATCTGAGCCTGGCACACATTACGTTATGGTAATGGAAACCTGGAGGGCAAAGAGCCGGAGCCGTTTGCAAGGAGCCGAGTTCAGGCGCAGGAGAGGGGTTGAGTGAAGCAGACACTTCTAGCCTTCACTTAGAGGCTATCATGCCTGGATGAGATTAAGGAAAGTGTGCAGATGTAAAGGAAATAACCCCACTATCTGCCAATTCACACATACATTCAAACATCAGACAGGTAGCTAAAGAGGGAGTCTGTGACTGATGTGCCAAAAGCTTGATGGCTGAGGATGTAAAGAGCGAATAATGGGTAATTTGGGCATTTGAAGATCTAAAAGCTGAATGTAGATGTGGATCTTTTTAGCAAGAGCTCAGGGAATTTGAAGGCGATAGGCCTCGACTGTACCTATATTTTATAAAAGATGCCTTTTCATAAAGTTTCATATCTTGGCATATTTATATGACCATGTTGTACAGTTAGAGTCTCCTGAAACTAAATCAGAAGACTGTCTGAAACACTTTAACTTATTGTAGACTCTGCATATATTAAAAGAAGAAAAACTGGAGAGTTTAGCTTAAATTTGATATCCACTATTTAGATGTTGGTAAAAAAAAGTGTAATTAAAGTATTTTTCAGGTACAAGGAATTATATTATGGATTTCTTCCTAAGTAACACACGAGCATCTTCTCTATATGTGTGAATGTGTGTGTGTGTGTAATTTACTATAAACGGGTGCCATTTTGGTTCCACCTGTGATTATTGAAACAGTGCAAACACTCCCATTCCCATTGTTATGTTCCAGCCTTATCTTAAAATGGATTACATTTGTTTTCTCCCTCAAAACTCTGTAAAAAACGTTTGTTTTTTGAAAGTATGTTAAAAATTCAAAAATTAAGAAATCACATGTACATAAGTATTCACAACCATTGCTCAGTACTTCGTTTATGCACCTTTGGCGGCAATAACAGTCTCAAGTCTTCTTGAATGTGATGCCACAAGCTTGGCACACCGATCTTTGGGCAGTTTCACCCATTCCTCTTTGCAGAACCTTTCAGGATCCATCAGGTTGGAATGGAAATGTCGGTGCACAGCCATTTTCAGATCTCTCTTTAACGTTCGAATTCAGATTCATGTCTGGGCTCTGACTGGGCCACTCAAGGATATTCACAGGGTAATCCTGAACCCACTCCTTTGATATCTTAGCTGAATTATTTGGGTCATTGTCCTGCTAAAAGATCAGCATGATATTCCAACCACCATGCTTCACTGTAGGGATGGTATTGGACACGTGAAGAGCGGTGCCTGGTTTCCTCAAAACAGGAGGTTGCCAGAAGCCTTGCAACCAAAGTCTTCAACGTTTGTCTCTTCAGATGAGAGAATTTTATTTCTCATGGTCTGAGTCCTTCAGGTGTTCAGCTCTGTTATGACTTGGGCAAAAATGAAAGCCAATGCCGGAGTTCGCTTAGATGGTGTTTATTATGCTCATCTTCAAGTAGAAAAAAAAAATGAAACAACTGTGCAACGTATTTACAATGGACATCCAGGCAGGGAAAAAGAGACAACAACAGCAGTACCTTCATAGCAGCTCAGAGAGTCCATCACCTCCAGTGTGACCTGCAGCGAGTCTAAACTCTGAGCCCTCTTTTATAGCCCTAGGCTCCGCCCACGAAGTGCATAAACAAAAATAACCCCTAAACCATTACTTCTAACTCAATTAGACTCTTCTCAAAGTAAATATACAAAACATAAATACAATGAAAAAGAAACCTGTAGCCATTTATTAAACAAACAAAATTAATACAACGTCCTGATGACGTAACCATTGTGTCGTCTAGTGACTCCCTTCCGACGGCGTTCATCCGGAAATAACTAAACTTGAATATCTGAACCGAAAAAATGTTTGACACTGAAAATTATAAACTTTAAAGGATATAACAACTGAGGCAGGAACACCGTGTGTGCACCCACGACGAACCGCTCCAGTTTGACTGAAACCAAAAGGTAAGTTCTGTTGGATGTGCATATGTGTGTCTACTTGCATGTCGGACTTTACTGTAGCGATACTTGGGACCTTCAGAGCAGCAGAAATTTTACCCCTCCCCACATATTTGCCTTGAGACAATTCCTTTGACTTCATGCTTGGTGTTTGTACTCCGATCTGCATCATCAACTATGGGACCTTTGTTAGACAGATGTGCGCCTTTCCAAATCCTGTCCAATCAACTGCGTTCACCACAGGTGGACTGGAGCTGCTGTAGGAACATCTCAAGAATGATCAGTGGAAACAAGATGGACCTGAGGTCAATTTTGATTTCTTAGTTTTTTTTAATTTGTAAGATATTTGCAAAATAAAACAAATCATCTTATGAGGTTTTGTGTGTATAGTTTTAAGGTAGAAAATGATTTTATCCATTCTGAAATAAGGCTGTAACATAAAAAAATGCTGAAAAAGTGAAGCGCTATAGAGTGCTATTCAAATGCACTGTATATAGTTTATGTGGTCTCACCAACAGAATATGCAACATGGATGAAGAAAATACAGTAAAAAAGACTTTTCTCTCAGATTAAAAATTTTCATAATCAGATAAAATTCCATACTTTTCCAGACTTTTGTTCAAAAATTGTGTACACACCTGTGGAAAATTAAAATAAAAGTGTGGTCACTAGGGTCTTCTGTTTACCTTTTCAACCAATTTATTTACATTTGTGATGGTACATTTATTAATCCATGCCTTGTGAAATAAACAGCAAAAAAACAAGATATTATATTAACCCAAATCCTTGATTTGACAGACATGCAGTCCATCCCTAACCCTTAAAACAAAAATGCTCATTTAAGACCTCTGCTTTAGTTTTGTAAAATGCATTTGGTCAATCAAGTGCTCCCTTCAGTTGACCAGAACACCTGAAGATCCCTCCTTCCTTCCAGCCGGACCGCTCTTTCTCAGTGTAACTGTATGTGACCCCGCCGCTCACTGATGCATCCTCCTGAGGTCTCCGACACATCTTGCAGATCAAAAGGATTAGCCTCCCTCTGCGACAGGAGCCCCCTCACACTCTGAACGTGCTGCACTCATAATGCTCTGACCCGCTAGCTCCCTGACTCAGATAACGTCTCCCGGACCCTAGGGTCTTAATAGAGATGGATCTGGTTGCCTCTCACCTGACCTCCTCTGATCTCAAACCAGAATTAAACCGATACAGAGAGATGAAATTCCTCCTAATAGCGACTGATCAATTCCAACAATTATTTTTAAAGGCCTACTGAGGCCGTGTCGGATCATTCGCACTTTGCTGGGGTTTATGTGTGAGCGTTGAGTGGGTGTGTGTGTCTGTGTATGTTTCACTTTATTCACCATCTGCCGGGCTGAGGCCCCGGGTGGCTGGAACGACGGAGATAGAGGGGCTGCTGTGGAGGGAGCGGATGTAGTCCATGTATGGGCTGATGTAGGGGTGTGGAGGGTGGAAGGGCGACTCCGCCCCCATGGACGGGTTTCGCTGGGGGGAGATCCGAATGAGGGAGATGTCGGAGAAAGCCGGACTGCCTGCCAGCGCTGGAGGCCTGCAGAGACGCACACAAAAGGAGAATGTAGGAAAAGAATGACGTGTGCTTCAACTCAGAATAAAAATAAACAATAAGAAAGACATTTGAAACTAAAGTTCTTCATTATATTGTTATTGCCGCATTTCAGTCCACTTTATTTTAACTGTGAATGCCAAATATGCACCAGTAATGCACCAGTAAACATTGTGTTGTTAAAACCAAGTTGGTCTGGGAAAAAGGAAGTGAAACAGGAAGAGCTTTGTGGAAACTGAGAGACTTTGTCATTTTTGTTTCACATTAGCAGTATAACAAGTATTTCTGGTATCTCTACCTCTTTAACAGTTAGTACTTTCCTAAAAAAAACCTATTGTATCAAGTTAATATGTTGCTAAATATATACAAAATGTACTATAAAAATTGTAAATAGTTTTGAAAATGAGAAAAGTTAAAAATGCTATTTAGGTGCGTCATAATGCATGCAAAATCCATCTTTTTGGTTAATATAATTATATTGTTTGGTTTCTATCATTTTGACTAAGAAGTTGTCACTGAAGGAAAAAGACTTATTTTAAGTTTCTCATCTCTGGAACCAACAGCATGAAAACCAGATTTAAAAGAAATCTTTGGCTCATTTAAACCAGAACTGGAAAAATTACTGTTTACTGCAGATTAACCGTAAGGCTATAAAAATTGCTTTATCAAGTCTATCATGTTTGAGCATTTTTTTCCTGCTTAAATTATAACATTTCCTTTATTCTTTCTGTAAATCACGTTGAATTACATGTGAATAAATGGTGGCTTTCCTTACCAGTGAAGGTCGGCCGTTTATTCAGGTACAACAGGAAGATGATCACATTTCAGCAACATTGCTCTCTTTCTTCCTATTTAAGAAGAATCCACCTCTATTTCATGTGCCATGCTGGTTTTAGAAATATTATTAAACACAGGGAGAACTGTTTGTAAAGCAAACCTCGCTAATTGTATTATTGCTCAAATATAAAATGCTAATGTCAGAAACTTTTTAAACTCAGTAATCATTTTGTCTTCGTTTTTTAGTAACACTGACTGTTCTCTCTCACACATCGCCCCTGCTAAAATTAACGGATGGATCTAAACAGAAAGGCTTCTTCAGGTTACAATAAATCAATTAATAATTTTAACTATATAACACATAGACAATGAGACCTTTTTCCTCTTAAATATGTAGTTGAACAGAGAACCCACCCCGACACTGAAAACCAGCAATACACCAGTGGGCAGAGAACCCACCTGGACACTGAAAACCAGCAACACACCAGCGGACAGAGACTCGAACACTGAAAACCAGCAATACACCAGTGAGCAGAGACACCTGCCACTGGCAGGGAGTGAGGCGGGGAGGAAATAGGCCCCACATTTGATGGGGGGCCAAAGCTGATCCAGGAGAGGAAGCAGCCCAAGTCCCAACCTGCACAAAAACAGGTGCACACAATCACAGTCACAATCACACATTTCCACCCTCATGTGTACACATAAAAACACTCACACCCACACACCCAATGTAAAGACACACAACAATGGACGTCATACACTCACACGCTCCATACATGAACTATACTCCCAGGTCAAGGTATCGATACCCAGAAGGGCAACCAGCCCCTAGACCCAGGAGGTGGTCCCCTTTATTCCAGGGTGGAGACAGGCAGGCTGCACCAGCGCAGACTAGTGCCGGCACTGCCCAAACCCGAACGACCCCGGGCCAGACACCCCGCTCAGACCACAACCCTCAACGACCCCCGCTCTCATGAACAAAAGAGGGGCCTACCTGGTCCAAAAAAGCCCGCCAACCAGAGCCTCCCCAGGACAAAGCAGTCCCAACCTCCCAATGAATTCAGATCTCAACCCCATGAGCCCCACACCCCCACAGAACTCCAAAATAAATTTCCCCATAGGGCCACCCCCAACCAGGACACAGATACTGAACACATGCCCCCAAGCCCAAATGCCATGAATCCCTTCCACACATGGGCAAGCACCCTCGCCGCACCCTGCTCCCCACCTCATAGCACGTCACGACAGTGAGGCAAGGGCCCAGCCTCTGCCCACAAGCGCAACAGAGCAGACACCACCGAGCACCATACTCACAACGGACCCCACACCAACGACGGAACAAACTCACCCAGCAAGAGGTCCCCGGCCAGGGGCACACACCCAGGGCCGACGGCCCCTACCATACCCCACAACAACACCACATCGCTGCTACTGCAACGACAGCCTAGGGAGAAACACCAACCAGGTCAGCTCCACTGTCACCGCTCAGCCAATCCAAAAGCTGGTGACCACACATCCAAAAAAAGGGCACAAGCCCCCAACCCCACACTCTGGAACCCCTCCACCCCACCCTCCAGTCCGACGCCCTGATTCCTTTACTCCGCCAATCTGGACACTTTATCATATTATTTGTTGTTGTGGGGTTGTTTCAGATGGGCGTAGGTCTGCATGGGATCCCCCCATGCTGTCAGAGAGGAGCTGATATTGAGGCTTTTAAGCATATATGTCATTTTATTTGAGCTAATAAATGGTAGGTGTGAAACCTTAATATTATTGCATAAGGTCTGTTCTACATCTAGCCAGGGTTCATCAAGAGGACCATGTTTAAACCATTTTGAGATAAATAGTAGCCTTTTAGCCAAGAAGTAATGGTGAAAGTTAGGCAGATTTAGTTCTCCTTTATCTTTGGTCTTCTGTAGCGTTTTTACGCTAATACACGGCGGTTTTTCCTTCCAAAGAAATTTAGTGATGGAGGAGTCTAGAGATCTAAACCAGTCAGATAAGTGTTTATTTGGGATAATTGAGAATAAGTAATTGATTTTTGGCAAGACTATCATTTTTATTGAAGCAACCCTGCCCATGAGTAGAGATTTCCATCTAGTGAAATCATCTTCCACTTTTTTAAAAAGCGGGATGTGGTTTAGTCAAGTTAAATCTGCCAATCCAGGAGAAACATTAATACCCAAACAGATTTTATAAAAAAATATTTCTTGTGATATAAGACACATTACATTTAAAGGTGTGCAAAAAAGAAAAGAGAAAAAAGATCACAGGTATTTGCTGCGGGTTTTATCTGTAAATACATTGCTGCTCTATCATCTCAAGTTTTTTTTTTTACATTACTACAAAAATGTCATTGCTAACACAGCATTTCAGAAAAAGAAAATCAGACTGACAGCCAAACAGGGTGGTAGTAGTGTGATTGTCTGGGCTGCTTTACTGCATTCGGACCAAAATGACTTGCCGTACATGATAGGACCTTGAATTTCCCTATCTACAAGAACATCCTGGATATTGTCCGGGCAAAAATTGTGTGACATTAAGCTCAAGCAGATTCAGCTTTTGTTATGAAGGTTTTGTAGTGGCTTAGACAAAGTCAGGGCTTAAGTGTGATAGAGATACTATGACACGACCTTATGCAAACTTTGCAAAACATAGCAGCACTTACAGGGTTTGGACAATGAAACTGAAACACCTGGTTTTAGACCACAATAATTTATTAGTATGGTGTAGGGCCTCCTTTTGCGGCCAATACAGCGTCAATTCGTCTTGGGAATGACATATACAAGTCCTTCACAGTGGTCAGAGGGATTTTAAGCCATTCTTCTTGCAGGATAGTGGCCAGGTCACTACGTGATACTGGTGGAGGAAAACGTTTCCTGACTCGCTCCTCCAAAACACCCCAAAGTGGCTCAATAATATTTAGATCTGGTGACTGTGCAGACCATGGGAGATGTTCAACTTCACTTTCATGTGCATCAAACCAATCATTCACCAGTCTTGCTGTGTGTATTGGTGCATTGTCATCCTGATACACGGCACCGCCTTCAGGATACAATGTTTGAACCATTGGATGCACATGGTCCTCAACAATGGTTCGGTAGTCCTTGGCAGTGACGCGCCCATCTAGCACAAGTATTGGGCCAAGGGAATGCCATGATATGGCAGCCCAAACCATCACTGATCCACCCCCATGCTTCACTCTGGGCATGCAACAGTCTGGGTGGTACGCTTCTTTGGGACTTCTCCACACCGTAACTCTCCCGGATGTGAGGAAAACAGTAAAGGTGGACTCATCAGAGAACAATACATGTTTCACATTGTCCACAGCCCAAGATTTGCGCTCCTTGCACCATTGAAACCGACGTTTGGCATTGGCATGAGTGACCAAAGGTTTGGCTATAGCAGCCGGCCGTGTATATTGACCCTGTGGAGCTCCCGACGGACAGTTCTGGTGGAAACAGGAGAGTTGAGGTGCACATTTAATTCTGCCGTGATTTGGGCAGCCATGGTTTTATGTTTTTTGGATACAATCCGGGTTAGCACCCGAACATCCCTTTCAGACAGGTTCCTCTTGCGTCCACAGTTAATCCTGTTGGATGTGGTTTGTCCTTCTTGGTAGTATGCTGACATTACCCTGGATACCATGGCTCTTGATACATCACAAAGACTTGTTGTCTTGGTCACAGATGCGCCAGCAAGACGTGCACCAACAATTTGTCCTCTTTTGAACTCTGGTATGTCACCCATAATGTTGTGTGCATTCCAATATTTTGAGCAAAACAGTGCTCTTACCCTGCTAATTGAACCTTCACACTCTGCTCTTACTGGTGCAATGTGCAATTAGTGAAGACTGGCTACCAGGCTGGTCCAATTTAGCCATGAAACCTCCCACACTAAAATGACAGGTGTTTCAGTTTCATTGTCCAACCCCTGTATGTTTGGATACCTTTGTCTCATCATAAATGAAACTACCTTTTGAAAACTGCCTCTTGTATTTGCTCAGATTGTTTTTGTTTGATATTAAAAAAGTCTTAATGTAACATTTGAGTGTGAAGAAAAGCAAAAACAGAAGAAAACTGTATGAGAGCAAATTCTTCTTCACAGCACTGGAAGTAAGAGTGGGTGGACTGACAGTGGTGGGGCAAGACAAATAGATGGTAAAACTATCTCTCCCCTTCCCACTGCAAGGCAGAGAGAAGAATGCAGCACTCCAACTGCTCCCTACGCAGACATTTCCTCAGATCAAAGACAGCTTTCACCACTGCGTCTTAATCACAGGGAAACGTTAGACCAAGCTCACCGCTGGCCAGAGCAAGACAAGCAAAGCTACACCACAATTCTCCATAGCTCAGATGGCTTTGACCTGAAACCAAACACGGAATTGCACAGGATGGATCCAAAATCCATCTGCAAGTCGTACACAAAATACTTTTTTCAATCGAGAAGAAAAAAAAACAGTATTGTCAGGCTTTTTTTTCTATTCTGAATTGTATTTTTTGAAGGAAATGTGAAGTAAAGTTGAGAAAAATCTGGAAAACTTCTTAAGATCCAAGTTTAGGAAGAACTAATTTGTCTCCCGCCTTATAATTGGTAAGGAGGGCCTGGTACAGCAGTAATGATGGCCTTCACCACAAAGGCCTTCCCCTGAGGATCTGGGGAAATCCACATATCAGCCAGACCTTAATAGGACATAAGATTAGACTGAATTAGCCCCTCCGCTTCTCTGTGGCTCCCCCGGCGGACCGGTCTACTGCGACAAAGGACCCCAGGAGAAGGAGAGGCTGGCTGATGGATGGAGGGAGGGAGGGGAGAGGAAAAGTATGGGTTTAAGAAGGGAGAGGAGATGTAAAAGAGTGAGAGACTTGGCCTCTCGGTTCGTTTCAGAGTGACCTTGAGCTAGGCCAGCGGGAGCGGAACATCCTAATTACAACCTCTGCCCTGTCCCCAGATCCCCCACCAGCCCCTTTGTCCCTCCACTCCACAGCCCCTCCAAATGAAAGAGCTCAAGCCAGGGTCAATAATGAGCAACCGAGGAGTAGAAGCAGCACACAGACAGGAACAGACGCATGCAGGACACATGTGAGCACAAACCTACAAAACATCCTCCAGGAGATGTTCTGTAATTAGCCACAAAAGGGTGGAGTGGGACGATTTACAGGGCTTTCACTTTGCTCAGGTGTGCGACATCATGTCTCGTGATGATGATGTTATCTATGATGGGAAATCAGCAAAACCCTTGTTGCGCTCTCAGGATCGTACCCAAGCTTTTCAACATGACCACTCATGGAATTTTTTTTCTTCACATTCCAGTTCCTGTTCTTTTGCACGGCACATGTCAAACGTAGATGAGTAATTTCTTACTTTCATCCGCTCCTCTACCAGGCCACGACGAGGTCATCTTCAAAACAAAAAAGTGTATATGTGCATGAAAGAGATGTGTTTGCGATTAGCGAGCCATCAGCCCTCATGCCACCATTTACATGGCTCATTTACAGAGAACATGACACCGTTGCAGCTGACGTTCACTTTGTTGTCACATACATGAGCAAACATCTCACACGTACACTGTAAAACTCTTTTAGGAGCATTTGCAGATGAAAGAAAACACGAAAAACCAGCTGCAGGAGTGCAACCAAAATACAAACAACACAAAGAATCAAAGCTAATGAAAACTCAAAATTCAATTTCTCAGAAACTTCGAATATCATCAGTAAAATAGGTGAACACACAGTTGTCCTGCAGTCAACAAGGAGGGTAAGCCACAAAAGGCTGTTGCTAAAAAAGCCTGCTGCTCACAGAATGCTGTATCTAAGCATACTAATGGAAAGTTGAGTGGAATGAAAATGTTCCTCAAAAAGGGTGCACACAACCAAAAGGCGCAACTGTAACCTTGAGAGGACTTTAAAACAAAGCAAATTCAACAAATTTGGAGGGAGTGGCCAGCTGTTCACAAAGTGCTGTATGCAAGCATAACAATGGAAACTTCACTGGAAGGAAAAAGTGCGACACGAAAAGGTACACAAGCAACTGGGATAACTGAAAGTCATTTGATGTTTGTGAAGCAAAGTTCAATCAAGAGTTTAGGAGATGTTTTTATTGTGGCTCTAGAGACAGAAGAGTCACAACACACAGATGCATAGAGGACTGTTGCATTCCTTGTGTCAAGCCACTTCTGAACCAGAGAAAACGTCAGGCGTGTCCTACCTGGGCTTAGAAGAAAAACTACTAAACTGTTGCTCAATGGTCCAAAGCGCTTCTTTCAGATCAAAGCAAAGTCTTCCTTTAATTTGGAAATCAATGTCCCAGAATCTGAAGGAAGAGTGGAGAGGCACAGAATCCATGTTGCTTAAAGTTCAGTGTGAATGTTCCCAAAGTCAGTGCCATGTCATCTGCTGTGTATTAGTCCACTGGGTTTTATTAAGTCCAAAGTCAGCATAGCAACCTACCAGGAAATTCGGAGGAACTTCACAGTTCCCTCTGCTGACCAAATGTATGGAGATGATGAGTCCATTTACCAGCAGAACTCGGTACCTTCCCCACACTGCCAAAGGTACCAATACCTGCTTTAAGGAGCATGGTTGATTGGCCAGTCAACCGGACTGACCTAAACCTCATAAAGAATCGATGGGATATCGTCAAGAGGAAGATGAACGACCAAACAATGCAAATGAGAAGGACAGTATTAAAACAACCCAGGCTTACTTAACACCTAAAAAGTGCCACAGGCTGATCCCCTCTATGCCCACGTTGCACTGATGCAGTAATTAATGAAAAAAACGAGCCCCGTCCATGTGTTGAGTGCATATATTGTGTAGTTTCATGACATACTTTTCAGTAAGCAAACACCTCTATTTAAATTTTTTTTAATTGGTCTTATATGATATAAATTATTTTTGAAATTGAACTTTTTGTCTACCACACTTTTCCTTCCCCTAAACCTTCCATTTCATCACTCTACACAGTCAGCTTTTTCACTTCACCAATAACAATCTGCTGGACAACTGGCAAGTCAGCAGTGTTAGCCATAACTGTGCAGGCTAGTAATATGGCCAAAACATAATATGTCTGTATTAATCATCCCTTTTTGGTTGGTCTTATATAATGTTCTACGAGCCTGAGTTTTTGGTTTTTCTTTGCTGTAAGGCATAATCATGAACATTTACCAAAAATAACACTTGAAATACACTACATCAAACTTTACAATGAATCATATTACTCATTAAATTTTTTATATCAAATTAGGCACAAAAAAAGGGGTTCATAAGCTGTCGGTCTGTTTAAAGATGAAAAGTTTAAAAAAAAGATTTGATGGGAGGGTAAACAGTTCATTTGGAGCATGAACAGAAGTCATGGGAGCAGGTGAAGAACTATGTGTTGGGGAGGGAAGGGTGGACGAAGAAGACTTACAGCAGCGCGGGAGCTGGACAAGGAGGGGAGAACAAAGATGTCTCAGGGGGTATAGAGCCAGGTGTGAGGGGATTTCAGGAGGACGGCTACGAGATGGATAGTTTGGAGGAGTGTGGGGAAGAAAGCCTGGTGCTGAAGTTTTCAGCTCCTGTCTACTGAGCCGCGATCATCTTAGCATCTGCCAGCGTGCATTAATCAACGTGACAAATGGAAAGGAATCTGACAAAGAGCTGTGTGTGCGCGCAGGAATGCTAGCCCTGTATGTGTGTGTCGGAGAAGCAGCATTTTAGATACACCTGATTTGAGATTTACATCAAAGTTGCACCGCAGGGTTTTCAGGCTTCTTCTTCCCAGAGAAAAAACTCTTATTTCACATGTCCCTTCTTCCCCTCATACTGTTGGTTTACAGTTAAGCTGCAAAGAATACATTAGGCAAACATAACACAAGGTAGCTTGAGTTTTGCACATGTGGAAACCATTTCCTTTCACGTGGCCTCGATTATACCAGCCAGCACCTTTTTTAAGGCAGTGCATGTTTACACTGGACGGCCTGTGGGTTTTAAAATGTCGTCTAAGTTCACCAGATGATAATACACTTGTAAGTGTACATGTACTCCCAAAGATTTTGAGGTTTTATGGAACACTGCGTGTTCACATAAGCAGGCCTGGACTTAGTTTGGAACAAGGTTGTATCAACACTAATAATGTTTGGGGAGAGAAAACTGCAAAATCAACACAATTGTGGGGAAAGCTGGTGACTTCGCTCATGCACAGAAATCATTGTGGTGCAGCAGTTAGACCTGCTGGTATGGACACAGCGGTTGGCTAAAAAAGGAACCGCGCATTGCCAAACGCTCAACTAAGAAATGGATAAAACGGTGGAAATGTTTCATAGGAAAACTTTGGAGTCCAAATTCTATGAACCAACAAATTATGCAAAGCTGGACTGTTCAGAAACAAAAAGGTCTTAAATTTACATTTCAGTTTTCTGCAATAACTCTCTAAAAGTAATACAACTGTCACATAATTTAGGATCGTGCAGGATATTTTTTTTAATAGACATATCCAGACTCGGAAAATTATCAAAACAAATTTCACATTTTTCCAGACTTTGCAGGACTGTGTATGAACCCTGTAACTGTACATATTTCTGCCAAAATGCTGATTTTGCACCAATTTGAGATCACATTTAGTACCAGAAGTCTCTCCAAAGCTTTGAATGAAGTATTTGGAACATGTTCACACTTACACCTGTGGCCACAAGGGGCTGAGTGATGTGGGAACTGTTGTTTTCTTTCTGTCAGGTCCTCTCTTGACTAAAGCTGACAGCATTACACATCCACTACCCCCTCCAGCCACACCTCAGTCTCACTACCTCACAGATACCCACATTCACTCCCAACCTCCAAACCCCCCCAGTCAAGCAGAGGCACAATGCTGCCGCGACCGCTCTGAAAGCCTAACCCAGAGAGGAGGAAAAAAAAAAAAGAGAAGGGCTCCTGACAGCGGAAACAGAAGCACTTTAAAGCTCCAAACCCTTTCACTGAGATCAAAGAGCCATAGGAACAGAGCCAGCTGAGACCCAAGGAGAGAGGAAAGGGAGCTGAGACAAGTAGAGAAAGAAGACAGACAAGAAAGAGACCGAGAGACACAGATAGACTGAGTTATTGATGATTCAGTGGGAAAGTATTCATTAAGTTCTGCTTTTAACCGACATTTTCAAGTACTTTGGGCTGCTTAAACAGGAGTCATTGAAATATTCTAACAAGGGGTGTTTTATAATAAATATTGAGCCGTAGCAATACATAAGATGTCCTGAACACAAATGGCTGTCTTGTATACATCTGCCGGTTTACCCGCTTAACTTAACGGTCTACTGCATAGGTGTCAAACTCCAGTCCTTGAGGGCCAATGTCCTGGAACTTTTAGATGCGTCTCTTCTTCAACATAGCTGAATGAAATAATTAGGTCATTTGCAGAAATCTGTAGAACTTGATTGCATGGTGAGAAGGCATTTCAGCCATTTGATCTGGTCTGTTGGACCAGGGACATCTATCATTGAGGGACCTAAAGGACTGGAGTTTGACATGCCTGCTCTACTGTTCACATGCATATCCCATTTCTTCAGTATTGCAATATTATTGCAGAAAAAAAGAGCCAGGTGAAATTGTAACTTCTGAAAACAAGTTTGACGACTTCTTTAAGTAAATACATTTGATCTGCGTCTTGTTAAAAATCAGGGTCCTTTTTTATGTACCAGAAACAGGAAAGAAGAGATGTCAGCTTTGCATGTTTAACTTCCAATTTTTTTTGGTGGTCAGTTGCTTACATCTAAAGGACCAGATGTGGCCTGCGAGCCATGAAGTGCCCAGGTCTGGTAAAGCATGATAGAAAGTGGAGTGGAGTCTTTGCCATGTGGTCGCTCACAGGAAGTCAAATGTGGTACTGCAAAATTAAACATACACGCCCCATGTTGACAGTAAGGGTACTTGTGGGCCCCCACATGTTGTCAAAGAGTAGACGCACAAGCTACAGTGCCGTGAAAAAGTAGGACAGATTTCTTCCGTTTTTGCTTTTTTTAACACTTTAAATAAAATTTTTGAATTATCAAACACATTTTTTGGTTTAATTTCACAAGTTACACCCAAGCCTGATTACTGCTAGAGCAGTATTACCAGAAATCACTTAAGTAGAACCTGTCTGACACCATGAAGTAGGCAAACAAACACAAATGAAGAAAACATGGAACACTGATGGTTGCCTGGCCAAACTTAGACCAACAGCGCTCTGATGACTTATCCAGGAGGTCAAAAAAAAACCTGAATATCTAAAGCACTTCAGACTTGCCTGACTTAGGATCAGTGTTCATGATTCAATAATACGAAAGAGGCTGAGCAAAAATGGCGTCCATGGGTTAGTTTCAAGGCCAAAACCACTGCTGACCAAAAAGATAACAAAAGCCCATTTCTGTCATTGAGCAAATACTTTTTCACCACACTGTGCTTGTAGGAAATGATGGGAAAGGCTGCTAAATGTGTCCTAACCAAGCAAAGCACAACAACAATCTAATTAAAACTGAAGGTAAAGCCTTTTTGTGCTTGATCTGATGTTGGTATATAAAATGAGACAAATCATTTAATGAGTCCAATTTATGAAAAAGTTGTTTTTCTTGCTTGACGGGGAAAGTTGTGGGCCTGGCAGGATTTGGTGAGGTTGCCAGGCATTCAGAGAAGCTATGCCACCCCCACTCCAACCAGAGCTGCATGGTCTCTGTGTGACCCCTTGACATCAAAGGCCTGGGTGGGTCCAACTTTCTATTCATGGTCACATCGAGCAGGATTCCCTCTCGGTGGGATACCTCAGGAGGCATGCCAGACTTTCCCATACAGTCCAAAGTCAGATCGCACACACACACACACACACACACGCTTCCCCCAGTCCTTGCTTGTGTGTTTAACTCATATTGTCCAAGCAGCAGCAGCGGGTACGCACATGCACACTTGTCCACGCCTGGGTGAAGCACGTCACAACCCCGTGGGCACGTATCATTTCCACGCCGCTGGAATGATAACGTATTTATCAACAGGAGTCAGAGAGTGTGACAGGTTTAAGTCATAACAAACGGATCCAGGTGTCAGAGCTTCTGTTTCTGCGCACGAACCTCATCGAGTAAGGTCTCACACACACACACACAAACACACACACAGATACACACACACACACATGTGCCTTCTGCTTTAAATTAAGGCCCCATGTCTGCAAAGTTAGGGGATTATTCTTTATCACATCACATCTTTTCAGTTTTTCTGGTTCCAAACTGAAGAAGTTGATGCCTTTTTATTCCCACATTCTGTTTTTAAAACGTATTTTTCCACAGTGCAATTAAATGTAATTTTCAGCCGTTGAGATAAGAATGTCTACCAAAACGAATCAGCCAAGAACGCAGCAGAGAAAAAAGAAAACACAAAAGTGAAATTGCACAAAATGAGCGCGGCTTTTTTCCTGTAATTTCAAGGGGGCTGGAGTCAGAGAACAAACATGGGGTAAAAAACAACAACAAAAAAAGATTTGCTTGTTCTTGCTTTTAGTTTTTCCCCCATGCTTGATTATGCTTTTTTCCAAGCAGGCTAACCCCATTGATTGCAAAATTTAAACTTTATCTCAGCTGAGCAAATACAGGTGCATTTCAATAAATTAGAATATAATCAAAAACTTAATCTATTTTTAGTAATTTATTTCCTAAAGGGAAACTCTGATATTGGTATCACATCAGCCCAAGGAAAAAGCATTTGTAAGACAGAAATGCTATCACATATAAAATAAAAGGTGAACACTCCTGGCTTGGCAGCAGTCACTGACAATCTCAACTAAAAGTCCTTTATCCAAGCAAATAAATGGAAAGTTTAGTGGAAGAAAAAGGTGCAGAAGCATTTGCATGTGTTGGTCCACTGTGTTTCATCAGGGACAAAACAGGAACAGCTGTCTAGCAGAAAATCTTACAGCAACAAATGCTTCCTTCTGGTAACAAGCTTTACAGAGATACTGATTTAATTTTTTCCCCGGACTTTAATGATATTGCTGTGCCTGATTGGCAAGCAAACTTGGCCTAAACTCAAACAGACAGTATTAACTCATGCAAAATGAGCTTCGACCAAGCAGCGATTACACTGACATACCTTTTAGAAGGCCAACATTTCTTAATGGAAACTCCATTTTTTATTCATCTTTTTTTTGTAATTTTCTGATTTTCTCAGAAACTGCATTTTTTTCTACAACATTTTTTCCTTCCACTCAATTTTCCATTATTATCCTTGAGCCCTCAATTTTCCATTATTATCCTTGAGCCCTCTTTGACTCTGCCTTTATGTGGTTCGCCCTCCTTGTGGAAAGTGTTCTCTCAGCAGTCTTCCCTATAATTGTGTACACCATAAAATAGAATTGTTGTATATAACATTAACATTTTCTGACAAACTCAGTTTTGTGTTTTAATTTCCTGTTCAACCATCAAAAGTAACAGAAGAGAAAACTTAAAACAGATCACTCTGTGTATAATGAATCTATTTAATATAGAGGTTTTACTGTTTGGACTGAATTACTGAAATAAATGAACTTTTTACTGATATTCTAATGTATTGTGATGCACCTGTTTGTGCTTGATTGCTTTTCTTTCTTTCCAAGCAGCAAAATAAGCAGAGGTGGAATTAGCTCTCAATCACTTCTCTGAGTTCCTCTGGCATGCCTCAGGCTAAAAAGAAAACTAGAGGGGACTCCTGAGTGTTAAACTTCTGAAAGTATTGAGGAAGCACATCTATAGTTCTTTTTCTTCTCCAGCATTGTCCCGATGGCCCCAGTGCCTGGACACAAACATCCAGCCGATGCCTGCAGCCAGACAGCGCTTGGGTTTCACCCCTTCACAGCCTGTCAAGTCGGGTAATGAGCGCACATCTCCGTGCGTGAGGTGCCAACCTACAGGTGAGGGAGGATGAGTGTGGCCCGGGGGCCGAGAGGAGCCGCTCGATACCTAGCCCCCCACCCCCTCGTCCTCGATTCAACGCGTACACTATGGGCTAGAAAAGAGGAGCCGCACGGAC